>WOVY01014165.1:0-106727 GCA_013436015.1 Rhipicephalus annulatus | reverse complement strand
GCCTCAATTTATACCCGCAAACTTCTTAATCTCATCTGCCCACCTAACCTTCTGTCTCCCCCTACCCCGCTTCCCTTCTCTGGGAATCCAGTTGGTGACCCTTAATGACCAGCGGTTATCCTGTCTACGTGCTACATGCCCGGCCCATGTCCATTTCCTCTTCTGTATTGCAGCTATGATATCCTTAACTCCCGTTTGTCCCCTAATCCACTCTGCTCTCTTCTTGTCTCTTAAGGTTACACCTGCCATTTTTCTTTCCATTGCTCGCTGCGTCGTCCTCAATTTAAGTTGAACCCTCTTTGTGAGTCTCCAGGTTTCTGCTCCGTAGCTAAGTACCGGCAAGATACAGCTGTTATATACCTTCCTCTTGAGGGACAGTGGCAATCTACTTGTCATAATTTGAGAGTGCCTGCCGAATGTGCTCCACCCCATTCTTATTCTTCTAGTTACTTCAATCTCGTGGTTAGGCTCTGCGGTTATTACCTGCCCTAAGTAGACATAGTCTTTTACAACTTCAAGTGCACTATTACCTATCGCAAAGCGCTGCTCCTTTCCGAGGTTGTTGTACATTACTTTCGTTTTCTGCAGATTAATTTTAAGACCCACCTTTCTGCTCTCCTTGTCTAACTCCGTAATCATGAGTTGCAATTCGTCCCCTGAGTTACTCAGCAATACAATGTCATCGGCGAAGCGCAGGTTACTGAGGTACTCTCCATTAACTCTTATCCCTAACTGTTCCCATTCTAGGCTTCTGAAAACGTCCTGTAAGCACGCAGTGAATAGCATTGGGGAGATTGTGTCCCCCTGCCTTACACCCTTCTTTATTGGTATTCTGTTGCTTTTTTATGAAGCACTATGGTAGCAGTTGATCCCCTGTAGATTTCTTCCAGAATGTTTATATATATTTCATCTACGCCCTGATTCCGCAGTGTCTGCATGACGGCTGATATTTCTACTGAATCAAACGCCTTCTCGTAATCTATGAAGGCTATGTATAGTGGTTGGTTATACTCTGAGCATTTCTCTATTACCTGATTGATAGTATGAATGTGGTCAATTGTTGAGTAGCCTGTTCTAAATCCTGCTTGTTCCTTTGGTTGATTGAATTCTAATGTTTTCTTTACTCTGCTAGCAATTACCTTTGTAAATAGCTTGTATACTACAGAGAGCAAGCTTATCGGCCTGTAATTCTTCAAGTCCTTGTCATCTCCTTTCTTATGTATTAAGATGATGTTAGCGTTCTTCCAAGACTCTGGTACTTTTCCCGTCAGGAGACACCTCGTAAATAGAGTGGCTAGTTTTTCTAACACAATCTGTCCTCCATCTTTCAGCAGATCTGATGTTACTTGATCCTCACCAGCAGCTTTGCCTCTGTGCATGCTCTCCAAAGCTTTTCTGACTTCTTCTATCATTACCGGTGGGGTGTCGTCTGGGTTACTGCTAGTTCTTATAGTATTAAGGTCGTGGTTGTCTCGGCTACTGTACAGATCTCTGTAAAACTCCTCCGCTATATTAACTATCCTATCCATATTGGTAGTTAATTTGCCTTCTTTGTCCCTTAGTGCATACATCCGCCTTTTGCCTATCCCAAGTTTCCTCTTCACTGCTTTGACGCTTCCTCCGTTTTTCAGAGCGTGCTCAATTCTCTCCATGTTATACCTTCTTACATCGCATACTTTACGTCTATTAATCAGCTTCGAAAGCTCTGCCAGTTCTATTTTGTCTGTTGTACTTGACACTTTCATGATTTGACGCTTCTTAATTAGGTTCTTCGTTTCCTGGGAAAGCTTGCCGGTGTCCTGTCTAGCTACCCTGCCTCCAACTTCCACTGCACACTCCGTGATGATACTCGTCAGATTATCATTCATTGTATCTACGCTAAGGTTGGTTTCCTCGCTAAGAGCAGAGTACCTGTTCTGCAGTGACACTCTGAATTCCTGTACTTTCCCTCTCAGTGCTAGCTCATTGATTTGCTTCTTGCGTATCAGTTTCTGTCGTTCCTTCTTCAAGTCTAGGCGGATTCGAGCCCGTACCATTCTATGGTCACTGCATCTTACCTTGCCAACCACTTCCACATCCTGCACGACTCCTGGGTGTGCAGTCATTATAAAGTCTATTTCGTTCTTATTTACGCCATTAGGGCTCCTCCATGTCCACTTGCGGTTTTCTCGTTTTCGGTAGAAGGTATTCAAAAATACGCAGATTATTGCGTTCTGCGAATTCTACTAGTAGCTCTCCTCTGGCGTTTCTAGTGCCGATGCCATAATCTCCTACTGCCTGGTCTCCAGCCTGCTTCTTCCCTACCTTTGCATTAAAGTCACCCATTACTATAGTATACTGTGTTTTCACCTTACTCATTGCCGATTCCACGTCTTCATAGAAGCTTTCAACTGAAGCGTCATCATGGCTGGATGTAGGCGCGTAAGGCTGTACTACCTTCATTTTGTATCTTTTATTCAGTTTAATTACAATGCCTACCACCCTTTCATTAATGCTATAGTAATCCTCTATGTTGCCAGCTATGTTTCTGTGAATTAGGAACCCTACTCCCAGTTCTCTTCTGTCTGCCAAGCCCCGATAGCAAATGACGTGCCCATTCTGTAGCACACTATAGGCCTCATCTGTCCTCCTAACCTCACTCAGCCCTATTATATCCCATTTAATGCCTTCTAGCTCCTCGAATAATACAGCTAGACTTCCCTCACTAGATAACGTTCTAACGTTAAACGTTGCTAAGTTCAAGTTCCAATGGTGGCCTGTCTGTATCCAGAGATTCCTAGCACCCTCTGCTGCTTTGCAGATCTGACCGCCGCCGTGGTCAGTTGCTCCGCAGCTGGTGGGGACTGAGGGCCGTGAGTTAATTGACGAATGCCTACGGGAGGGGGTGGCCAGATACTGCACCAGGGTGGCCAATCCTTCTCTGGTGAGATCATCGGTGCGTACCGTCTTTAAGCCGGTACGATCAGACAGTAGTGGGAATGCTCCATGCATGTCTTCCTTATTGTTGTTCAGCAGCGTTGGCGGCCACCCACCACGGAGCCCAACGAGGGGACGCTACAAGGTTACAAATGCTGAAACCTGCAGACGCCAGCCGTACAACGCCACTATAACCCAATGCGCCTAGACCAAGGTAGGCTATTTGCACAGGGTTAACCCTAGCCGCCAGGAAGTTTGGAAGTAAACGAAAGAGAGTAGAAGACAGGACAGATAAATAGTAAGAGATAAAGACGAAGATGTAGAGAGAGAGAGATAGGAAAAGGCGACTGCCGATTCTCCTGGGTGGGTCAGCTCAGGGGTGCCGTCTACGTGAAGCCGGGGCCAAAGGGGTGTGTTGCCTCTGCCGGGGGGCCTTAACGGTCCAATCACCCAGCGTCGGCTCAACCCCCAGGATCCCCTTTTCCTCGGACACGGCAAAGCCACGCACGGCTAGGCGTGGGAGGGAGTCGAAACTCCCCCGTTAGCTCGGGTTCGTGGTGTCGCTACACACCAAACGCCTACTTGCGCAGGCGCCCCTGCAGTTAAAATGCAATCACGCTTTCTTTTTTTGCCGTACTATTTAAGCAGTTGACCTACATTCGAGTAGACTTACAATGAAGTAAATATGGTAGCTACTATAGAGTGCAACTATTATATAATGTTGAAAATCAGAAAACTCTGCCTGTTAAAAGACCTGGCTAGGCTGAGCAAAGTGAGTATAAGCAGCAGGCACCCCTTACAACAATTGAACGTTTGTTCACTCCAAAGCTCACGAATTAAAGTCATGTGCTCGACTGTGCATGCACTCTTGGCATTGCACATGGAAGTGCCATTTGACGGTAGTACAAGGCAAATCGAATCCAGAACAGTGCACAGCATAGACAAAGGAGTAGTGGGAACAGTGACAGTGAATACAGGCTTTGTTTTCATATATCAAGAACAAAAAAAAAATCTCGGCGCGTTTCTGATTTGCCTTCGCCTCAGACGATGAATGCTGCAAGGCGAAAGCCGTCTTTTTCTTCTCACTTCTACGCAATGATGCTCCCCCGCCTTTCTGCGAAAGCTTTGCGTACTCTTGCACTGCCTCCGGGATTGGTCCGTTTTTGACTAAGCGTGACGTAATAATGTGACTACATGATGACATCATATGGTGACCCCATAAAGTGGTGACGATTTTTCCGCCTCACTCGTGTTGACGCCTCCGACACGGACGGTCAATTTTCTCGTTTGATGAGGCATCTAAGGTTTTATTATTTCACTATTGACTTTGATCGGTACATATTGTAAGGAACGACGGAATGAGAAAAAAAATGGGCAGGAATGGTAATCAAAAGCATGTCCGGCTGGCTACACTATGCTTGGAAAAGGGGAAGCAAAATAGAAAGATGACAAGAGGGAGCAGGATTGGAAAAAAGGAAATCATCAATGAAAGCTCTGACGCGTGTGGGTCGGTCGCACTATATAATAATCAAAGGCGTTCACACATGCCCAAACTCCTTAAAAAAAACATTTCAACTGATTTCCGGGCTGACGAGCGGTGGGCGATGCGTCAGGAATTCAAAGGCACAGCAACTTATCAATGGCATAAATTCAGTTTCTCTCGATCCCTGAAAACTTGTTCACAAGTAAATTCACGCATCTTATGAACGCTTGTCAGCATTAAAATATACTGAATGCGTTTAAAAAAGTAGGGCTTTTCTGCAGCTCAATACCCAACTGCAGTGAAGACTCTTTAAAATTGAAAGGTGAAACTATCAACTCGAGAAGGAATTTATTATAAATACAAGAAAAAAGAGTGGTTGAAAGAGTAATTGATATATTGTGCCGGAAGTAAAATGGGAAATAGGGAGTCACATGAGGTGCTACGAAAAAAAAAGATAAATATGATGAAAAGATCCTGAAGTTGGTCATTAAAAATACATAGCAATCTGGAGGAGAGAAGGGGGGATGACTTAAAGAAGCATGTTCGAGGAGATGGCAGCGCTGATTTGTTGAGTGGCAGTGAATGGAAAGATGGAGTGAAAGAAACGTTTCATTGAAACAGATGAAAGAGGTGGGAGATGGTGCTCTATGGCAATGACTGCTACATAAAGTAGCGAGGGTAAGGATAGTAGCGTAGACCTTACGAAGCCAACGAGAAACATAACGTACCCCGAGTTATGCATATGAAAAAGTGCGGCTAAGCTTTCTCGCGCGCAGGTGACCTTTCAGTTTGCCTTCCGACCATTCCGCTCAGCCGCCATCTTGTTTTGACAGTAAAGTGCCTTGCAGAGATCTTCACTTTCCTGCTGCCTCTGCGAAGCTGTTTCCTTGGCTGACTCCACCGGAATCGTAATGGCCGCTGTCCAATAATCCGGCTATATTTAGCCGCCCTAACGGGGAGCACTAGAACGCGGCCAATATGTCTTGCCCACACCGCGTGATCAAACTACGGGGCGCGGAATCCTGAGCTCTGCACCGGAAAATGAACGCGACCCGAAGGCGCGCGGTTTTCTATTGGTTGGTCTGCTTTCTGCAGCTCACTCGTGTGAATCGCCAATATAGAGCCGACTCGACGCAGCCTCCGTAACCGTGCTAGATTCATGGAGCCTACATTTCTACGGAGCCTAAATTCACGCTATGACCTGGATTTAGGTGTCACTCAAAGAAGGCCGCGCTTCATTACTAGGATATTTTTCAGAACCATATCGTAATTACAAAGCCCCAAAATTATTTTTTGTCACGAAAAAGTGACCGTTTTTGATTTGGTACACGTATACTTCAACTCATTCCAGGACCGAATACCTGAGGGAGGGTTGAGTGGCTTCTGACTACCCCCAAAATTTTTTGCACGCCTTATCTTTTTGGGTGTTCTTAAAGTATTTACATGCCTTCACATCGACCATCAGTTGCCAAAGTTAGCTTTTCTACACCTAATCACCCCCTGAAAAAAATTCCTATAGATACGTTCCTGAATAGCGGTAAAACTTTCTTTAGGTTGGCAGGTTGTTGCTATTGCTGTCTTCTCCATCGTTTAATCACTAGTAAATAAAAAAGAACGGAAGCTTCTCTTTAAATGAAACGGAATAAAGCAAGAATTGTTGAGCTCACACTGCAGGTCGCTGTGAGGGCATAGTTAGGTGCAGTGCGGGAGCTGTACCTTTTGAGTAATCATCCTATACATCATTCGACATTAGAGCGCGTCAATCTACATTGGATGCGTTGTTTTGTCGCGATCTATTTTGAACATGTTCGTAAGCGTACTCAATCGCTTTCCAGGCAACCATAGATGTTCGGGAGTGACGTAAGCACCCTTCTCCTATATATACAAAAACGTGTTTCCGCAGGATAGACCAATTTGGGTGTCCTTGAATGGCCGATGGCGCATGTTTTTACCTGTAGACGCTGCTTCCAACGACTGTTTGATCAATTTGCGTTGTTCCACGGCATAGAGTTTCCTAAAGTTACTTAGAGGGAACTCTGGCGCTGCGATCGTTCAGCGCCAATCTGAATGACGGGTAGTACACAGAATTACCTAGTCTTCGTACTTGCGGGCAGCAAATCGCACTTGCGGCTTCGTTTATTGCTCGTTTCCGTTTCGTTTTAAAGAAAAAAAACGACTTCCTCTCAATTTCGTAGCCTGATTCGAAATGGTAAGCCTAAAAGAATAAGGTGGGGAAGCGCAACCGCTAAACATTTGCTGATTTTTGTTTCGTGAGAAAACAGCTCCAAGCCACACGAACACACACGGAGCCAGAAGCAGGTCAGAAGTACGAAGATTAGGCAAATCTGTGTATACTACCCATCAGTCTCATGCTCGCTGAAGCGCCATGCGTTGCAGCTCCCATAGACACTAGCGCTAGAGTTCCCTCTAGTGTATATTTAGGAAACTCGATGTTCTACTGTCGCTTCACTAGTGGCGCCTACGTGGCAGTTGATTGTCCGTCTTCGTAGCTTTCAACGCGGCCTTTTCACGCCCTGTGCAATGCTTCAGGAACACTTGCCAACACAGTGATTTCTCAACGTATAGTGATCGCGTTTCTCTATGGCGTCGATCGTGAACATAGTTGTAATATAGTAACTAACTCGCATGAGTCGTTTTAGTCAATTTTTTCAAGCCTTTACCTTTGTCCCTTCGCATAAATAGGCAATCTTTAGAAAGCAATATTTATGGAAACACTGCGGCGGAAGCTGCGAGAAAGAAAGGACTCGTGAAAACGATTATGCTATGGATCTCCATTTGCGAGTGGTTCTTAAGATAGAGAAAGGAAGAGAAAAGTGAGCCCCGTTATTGTCTGCTTCAGGAGCGACACCGCCACAGAGCTCACAAGGAATGGGGGTGAAGAGAAGATAAAAAGGGTAGAAGTAAAGGTGTAGAAAAGAGGAAGAAGAAGCAACAACTGAGGGGATAGAAGAGACAGGAAAGATGGAAACACGGTCACTGGAGTCCGAGGACGGGGTACACTTGCGAGAGGTGCTGTCGGCGTCTGTAGATGGCGTAGAGCAGGTCCAGTAGGTCAGAGCTGCGCTGTCACCGAAGACCGTCGGCGACAGGAGGTGACGTAGGGCCAGCCCAGTCGGCCAGAGCTACGATGACGCCGAAGGTCGCAAGCGCGCGGAGCGCGCGGGCGCCCAACCTGTCGGCACGAAATCCAGCGAGCGAGTCCCGGATCTCCGTTTATTCGTACTTAGGTGAGGTTTGTGTGGTTTAACGTCCCAAATCGACCCAGCCTATCAGAGACGCAGAAGTGCAGAGCTCGTGGCAGGTCCGACCACCTGAGGTTCGTTTAATGTTTGCTCACATCGCACAAAACTTGTGCATCTACAGCGTTTCACCTCCATTGGAATGCGACCGCAGTATATACGACCACCGTAACCAGTGCGCCACTACCTGCAGCGAACCATGCCGCTTGCTGATAGACGTCTTGCATGAATCTGACAATCAGATTTGTTAGTGTATCTTTTACCCTTTTTTTCTACAATCGACCTTGCGAGGTCCTTGATTTTCCCGGAAACCACGCCTACAACGTCAGCGAAAGAGGGGGGCCTATGAACGTTCGCTTGTGGACGGTTTGTTTGTTTTTTCCCCACTACCCAGTTATGGCCAGCGTGGCGATGAAGGCGCTGGTGGCGGCGTTTTTTCGGAGCACCGCGTGGGGAGAGTCTGACGTCTATTAGTAGCGATTGGCATGTTCAAATAGGAAACGCTGGTCCATCACTGCGGGTTGTGCGCCTGCCCAGGTTTCTCCCCTGCACAACACCGCGATGAGTGCCAGCGCCGCCGCCCGTGTAAGCGTGAGCGCCCGCTGCTGCACATCTACACAAGGTTTGCTTTTGCGGAAAGAAGAAGAACAACAACTTTATTAATTAAGTGCAGCGAAGTTGATCTGAGGTAGGCCCCAACATAGGCATCGGCCACGAGCCCTTGGGCTCAGGCGGCTTCCTCGGCTCGCTGGACGGCCCACAGTTGTTCTGATGAGGAGTTAAGCAGAGCCTCCTCTCAGCGCGCGCCTAGCAGTCTGAGATTGCCTCTTCGTTGTTTTAAGGTCCCTAGATGAAACAAGGTAGCGTCACTCATTGTTCTCGAGCCGTCCTCCTCACTCTCTCGATTACTCCTCTTTTTCTCTGCCATCCGCGTCTGTAATTGGTGCATTACTTGCACGTGATCTTGCAAATGGCTGGTGGTGTTATTTGTTATTATGCAAAAGGTTCAAAACGAGTACGCATGCGCATATGGCTCCAGCCGGATTCTCGCCGTGACCAGAAGACAAAATCGTAGCCAGAACATAAACTGAAGAGGAGGAGCGTTTCGGTGTGCGCTAAGTCGACCAAGATTGTTTCGCCATGCTCGTTCAATGCAACATCTGCGTTTTCCAGCAATGCTGCGTTGCCGTAAACAACAGAAAATGGTTTCGCTCTCTTCAACTTACCTCGTGCTTTCCGAGATGAAGCGCACCATGAAGTGCAACTATGAACCATTTCACGCGAATGCTTTCGTGCAACTCCGTCAACGTATGTCGACGCGGATTTGCGAAGCGAGTTCACTTGTCGGTTTTTATTGAAACGCCAGGCGCGCGTCTAATGCGTGTCTAGTGCATGCCAGTTGGTACAAATACATGTGGGTATGCACATATACAGAGCAGCTGTAGGTTATAATCAACGCACCTTCAGAAACATTTCACTCTTGACCAGTTCCCGCTTGAGCCGAAACGCGCTGCTTCAAGGCACCTCACCAGTAGAACTCTCACTTTTCAGGAAGTTCCCAGCACCGCATCAGAATCACTTGGCATCACGATTGTCCAAATGGGCACATTTAAAAAAAAAACGTCATCGCAGTGCTGCTGGACGAGTGTTCGTACCAGTCTGGTCGTAGTTTTTTTTCTTGCGTGTGCACAAGCCGGTTGTAATCAATCGTCACAACGTCACGCCCTGTGGTCACTTATACAAGATCCAGCAAGAAGCACGTTCACAGTGTCACAACACGAACAAAACACAATCGGAGAAGTGGACTAGTTAGAACTGGACGAAATACCGCGGCCGTGGAACTAAAATGTATTACGCGAGACGCCATGGCTAGTGGTGTAAAGTATAGAACTGCACAACGTTGCCGGTTGAGTAACGCACATCCCGCTTGCTCTTGTGTTGTGCCGTTTATGTTCATAAAGGTAACTGTTTATTCTTCGTCTTATTTCGTTCCATTTTGTTTCATTTACATCTATTCACCGTAGCAACAGAACCCAAACATTCGCTTTTGGATGAAAGTTTTGAACCTTCTAGGGGGCGCTTCAGGCAAATAAGCGAGGAGGAAAAGGGAGGGTGTCGCTACCTTGGAAACTTGTTTCATCTAGGGACCTTACGTTGTTTTGGCCTGTGGCGCCATCTAAACTTGAGCATATGGTATTTTTTTTTTCAATCAAGAAACTCCAAGACACTGCCTGAGTCTGCGTTGCAAGGCCAGAGAGGGAAGAGCCTTGGAGAGGAGGGGGGGGGTGCTCATGGGCAATGGAGTGTAAACCCCACTGGGAGGAATGCCTAGAGGAGAGATGTGGGGAGCGTGCGTAGACTAGCAGACACTGCCTGCGTCGGCGTTGCAATGCGAGAGATGGGGGGAGCGTATAGAGAGGAGAGAGAAAGAGGGGGGACGCGCATGCGCAGTAAGGGTGGTCACGCCGCACACTGGATTGAGCTCGACCATAAAACGCTACACATCTGAAATTCAATGGCGTTTACGATACTGCTCAATGTGAATTCTGAGCGCAGCTTCGTGTTGGGGCAACGCCAACTTTGTTTTAGGTTTTGACTATCCGCAGTTGTAGGAAAGTAACATAGCGACACATTGCCGCAGAAGCTGCCAGTGTTCGAGTGCTGCGCACACCACTATATGAATGAAGGCGTCGCGAATCAAGAGAAATGCCGATGATCCAGACAAGTGAAGCCAACTGCATTGCACGTGCCAGCCCTGCATCCGCACGAGCTCCGACCGAGGGCCCAGCGAGCGTGACAAAGAAAGCGAGGTTCGTGGCTAGTAGTTCGTGATATCCACAGACCCGCGTTCGCTCCCTTTCATCGCTCTAGCGGTTACGCCGAAGCCAGCCAACAACGGTGACGCCGCCCACCGCAGGAATTGTTGCTTACGAGCTGCGCTCTGAAGGAGCTGTGGAAGTTAGCGAGGTCGAGCCTGGTTTGCTACCCTACAATGACGTATTAGGAAACCGTTCACTAGCCACACCGTATATGTAGCACTGGATCTCACATCAGCGTCCGACGACTCGTTGAAGGCAACGCTTGTCATTCATTCAACAAACAAGAATAATAAAGATGAAATGGCAATTAAGCATTCCCAAACCATCCCCAATTACGCAACATTCACGCGATACCCACACCACTCTGCAACGCATTTACTCGAGTTCCCCCCATGGAAAGATGCGGCGGCTTTTCTTGTTTTTTTTACCAAACTGACTTGGTTATTTGTTTTTAGACCTTTTTTTCGTGTTTGTTTCGTGCTTGTCAGTCTTCGTCATTTTTTTCACTTTCTTCTTTCTTTCTCCCCTTCTATCTCAATTTCCTCTTCCCTCCTCCTGGAAGAGTAAGCAGGCGTTGTTGCCCTCCAAGTGGCAGTTGCCAGCTTGCTCTCTCCCTCTTTCCTCTGTGTCCTTGTGTATGTGTGTATGCAAATCAAATAAATAAATATGCCTAAACTGATGTGGTTGCATAGAACTTGATTGTCTTGAGAAAGTGTATCACTTTATCATTCCGAATTCGCTAAATGTGCATGGGGTCTCCTTTCGGTGCAGGACGGGCTCCCAGCGGCGCGGACCAATGGTGGAGGCGCCGCTGCAATGCCAGATCCGAGACATCGTCGCTTCCGACACGCTCGCTCTCCGGCAGACTGTGCTCCGACCAGACCTGGTGCGCGTCGACTACCGCGGCGACGACCTGCCGACCACTTCGCACTTCGGAGCCTACGTCGACGGCCGACTGGTCGGCGTCGTGTCTGCTTTCAATGAGTCACTCGTATTTCCACAGCCGATGCCCGTGAAGCCGCAAAACTGTGCGCCGCCACCCGCCGAGGTCGCCGTCGAAGAACCGGCCGATGGCCTGTCGATTACCGCAGCCTACTTGGACGTCGAGCCTGCCGGAAAGTTAGGCGGCCAGAAACCGGAAAGCGAATCGAACGAGCTGATATGCGACCAAATTTCTAAGTTATCCGTGAATGTGCTGTCCGAACAGCAAGAAAGGACGGTGCGGGTTACGGCTGTTTCC
The DNA here is from genome assembly GCA_013436015.1 of Rhipicephalus annulatus. NCBI lineage: Eukaryota > Metazoa > Arthropoda > Arachnida > Ixodida > Ixodidae > Rhipicephalus > Rhipicephalus annulatus. The sequence continues at coordinate 95,009 of WOVY01014165.1, read as the reverse complement.
GCGACAAAAGAACGGACAGCCATGCGTGACGCGGAGGGTGCGCAAGACATGAACGGAGCATGCCGTCAAGGAGACGTGCAGAGTGCCGGGCCGATTGGTTCGAAGGTCGGAACAGAGACTTCTTTGGAGTCGGGGGAGTACGTGGAACGCCCCATGCGCCCTCCGCTCCCAAGCGTGGAGGACGCCATCCTGCTGGCGTCACAAGCGAACTCTTGGCGCATCCGGGGTCTTGCCGTCGACCTGCCGCTCAGGGGCCGCGGAGTTGGTTCCCGGCTCATCTCGACCTGCATCCAGCATGCCATCGACAAGCGGGCCTCCTGCGTGTGGTGCGTGGCCCGCTGCTCGGCCGAGCCCGTCTACGAGAAGATGGGCTTCCAGAGGGCGGGCCAGGACTTTCGCCTGGAAGGCATCGGACAAGTGTGCTACATGATTCGGGCATTGCTCTAGCTCTGTTCGGAACGTGATGCTAGAAAACTGGCGGACGTGTGTGTGCAAAACTCGAACTTGCCTCGACAATTCGTTTGACTTAAGGTCACAAGGACGCGCCCATGCAATATTGTAGCGTTAAGTATAGGGCCTGGTACTGTCTGGATGTGTCCGAGTCCTTTGACTGACAGAAGCTATTGCAATGCTTGCAGTCACCATGCATCGCCGTGTGCATCAACGAACGACAAAGCGGCGAAAATCGCCGGGTGTGCTATAACCGTGCAACTCTAGAGTGCTGTTATTCCCCAAAGTGAGCACAGAAAAAGACCATACTTGCCGACCGCACCTTTTGCCACGGGAAGGATGGTTTTGTATTCGTGAAGGGGGTGCTTCGGGCTGTGTGTGTGTGGTGGTTAACTGAAGCCACAGCTCGACCGCAACCGCTTCAAAGGTGCCTTGCAAGACATGTCTACATTGATTACTTGGGTGGCATAACGGTTACATGTTCTACTGTTTTCGTCAATTGCATCATGCGACCGCAAGTAGCACCGATCGCAGTGCCCATGTGTGCTGCCATCACCACCAGTTCTAGGTGGCGTTGCTGCTTCTCTGACGAGTGTATAGGCTTGTCATTCGTACTCATAGTTGTGGCTGGCTTTCGTTTTGTGACGCCATCATCGTTGATGAATTGTTGCATTGTCCTGTACCGCAGACTCATCGCCTTCACGGTGTGTGTATGTTCAGTTACGGTCGTTTCCCACGTAATCATTGTATTATTGTGACGTCGCGAGTCGCTTACTTCCAGTGGGCTTACGCGCCTCTAGCTGTCTAACTTACTCGTAGTAGTGGACAATCCGAATGCCACATTTTTGTTTATTTCACAACGCAACGTTTCTTTCACAGAGCTGTTTTCTTTCCGTTTTACTCAAGGCAGAATGCGTAACATAGAAGTGTGACAGTTTGGGCTAGTTGGTATGACATGACGATAGTTCTAGCGCGTGAACAGAACGACGACAACGAGACAAGCGTTCGTGTCCCTCTTGTCTCTTTGTCGTCGTTCTGTTTTCGCGCTATAACTATTAGCAGAATGTGTGTTTGTCCGCTGGACAACTCATTGTCTGCGCAGAGAGATGTCAGCACTGTGTGCAGAAGCTGTCCCTCTGTTAACAATGCATTCAAATCACCGCTGCTGATGTCATTTCGACGCGACACTTTCACTTTCCTACTCTTTATAAAAAAAATACTTCCTTAATCTTTATTCCCAAGTGTCGTACTATATCGCGTGCGTTGGTAGCATTATCGAGAGAAATTTAACCAATAATCTTTCATCAACTGTTTTATTTTTTTCACTCTGACGTAATATATACAATCAATACGCTTTTAGTCACGTCTAGGCATTGGGCACTATAAGGCCTTTCTCGCTTTTGGATACTAAACATTTTTCTGGTTGAAGTAGACAATTCGTGTTTTAAACCGTCCCCCTACTGTCGCTTCGTTACCATCTGCAATGTACGAATCTTTGGCCAAAATCGGAGATCTTCGCACATTCACCGGTGGCCAGCTCACGCTCTAACGTCGCTTTACACGTTAGCGCGTAGACATAACCGAAATCGTTATGACCGCATTCCTCGAAAACGAGGACGTTGTATAGCGGCGACATTTAGTGAGCTTTTCGGTGAATCTCCTCTCCGATGCATTCGCTCTTCCAATAGTGCCAGTTTTCAAATCGTATGTGCGGAACGTGCACTAAGGTCTTACCGCGAGACAGCCGTGGAATATATATACTATTGTATACAGATTTCGCTAGATCTTGCCGGACAGAGACGACGCGGAAATTGGAGAATACCGCGGAAAGATTTTTATTAAAAATTTCTTCTCTGTCATAAACTTTGAACCAACCTATTTTTTCTCCGACTAGAGTCGTCCATCGTCTGAGGCGAATCATTTAGCCTAGTTAAAAAGTTTCTATGGTCATTCGCCAGTGCGTTTATTCAACACCGCGTTCAAGTAGCTAGTTGCGACGCTGGCAAGAGCTTTAACACACATCTTTGGGACTGTGGAGGAACCGGCGCGTAAGCGGATTTCTTGACAACTGATGCTTCAGATAAGATTGTGTTTGAATATCGAGGCGGAAATCCTAATGAAGACAGGTGTTGGGAAGACAGATTCTTCCCAACCTGTCTGTTGGTCTCTGCACAAGAAAAGAGTTCTTATGATATCGACGAGTTTGCTGACGCTGTTAGCCCATTTGCTCCAGAAGCAATCGCTGTGCCTCTTGTAGAACGCGTTCGCGTGTAGATTGCAAGCTTCTCCTCGTTGCGTCGCTAATTTGCATTAACATACATGTTGTCACCATTCGTATTCCTTTCGGTATGCTCCAGTTTCCAATGTCTCGCAAGAACTGGTCAAACTGTACATAATGATCCTGCACATCGGGCTTGTGATTGTTTTTTCGACGGCCACCTTTCGCAATTCATCACAAATTTTCGCCGCCTTTCTTTATGCTGTTTGTTATTTATTTGTTGACTGGTGAATTACGTACTCTTATTCTTTCGTTAAATGGACATGCTCCGGAAGCCTTATACTCAGCAATGACACCAAGTGTACAGACTGTATTTTCCATTTTGTGACGTAAGGTTCAACATAGGCGTGCGCAAAGCTCTCTTTCGGGGAAATGGGAGGGAAAGGACAAAGCTTCATAGCAACACCAAAATCCGTTGGTTGAGACTGAAAGACAACATGCTTCACAGTAGATGAAGAAATGATTGCAGCGGAGCGATGACGTGCTTGTCACAATGGTCTGCCATCGGTCCAAGTCTTTCCAGTGGCAAAGATATGGGGCAAACGATGAGCCACCCCTCCCCCATCGGTCCAAGTCTTTCCAGTTGGCAAAGATATGGGGAAAACGATGAGCCTACCCTCTCCCCCCTTCGGTCCAAGACTTTCCAGTGGCAAAGATATGGGGCAAACGATGAGCCTCCCCTCCCTCCTCCCCCATCGGTCCAAGTCTTTCCAGTTGGCAAAGATATGGGGCAAACGATGAGCCACCCCTCCCCCATCGGTCCAAGTCTTTCCAGTGGCAAAGATATGGGGCAAATGATGAGCCTCCCCCCTCCCCCATTGGTCCAAGTCTTTCCAGTGGCAAAGATATGGGGAAAGCGATGAGCCTCCCACCCCCATCTCTTTTCACGTTATGAGGGGGAGGAGATTCAGTTGCCCCCTTTCACCACCTGTGCTCGCCTATAAGGTTTTAGGCACTGCGCCGTGCTCCCGACCGGGTTGCAGAAATTAGGTGCCTTTTCTCATCTTCTAACCATTACCTATGAGGTTTAATCTGATATCAAAACGCATTTTTTTCGGATCAAAGAGCGATCAAAGAATTACGATGCGTTCTCGAGGAAGTGAAAGAGGTTGCATGCGAGTTTCGTGTGCATGCCATGTTAAATCAAAACGCGCGTTCTCCTGTGGGTGGAGATTTGGGAAATATTGCAGCAGCTAACCGAGCTGCGCAGCTCGCGCGCGCGTATTTTTTCCAGAAGTGTGCTTCGCCTCGTAAGCGGCAGGTAGCGCCACCGTTTTTGAGCGCCGGGAAGTTGTCATTTTTTCGTTAGACAACGTTAGAAACCAACCGGTGGTCAAGATGAGCTGTCACGAGGGACCGTTTGATCGCGCGTACACAGCTGTTTGGTAGTCTCACAGAGTAAAAATCTGTCCTCCAATCCACCGCCTTACACAAAAAAAACAAAAAATAGTAAATTCTAGTTGCTTGACACGGAATACTGACTGAGCCGCTTCTTGGTGTTCAATTTTTCCACCCAGCTGTGCTATCATCGCTTGTTTCATGAGTAGGAAGCAAGGCAATGCGCGCCAGCTTGTTTAGCTTTTTTTTTTTTGCTTCATCTCGGCAATTGGAGAACACCTGGCTTGTAGTGAAGATATTTCTGACCTTTGAACGCACTTCTGACGTGCGCACGCTTCTTTTTCTATCTTGAATGTCACTTGTTCCTCCTCTGAACGGCGTTCTATTTCCGTTTCCCCCTTTTCTCTCTTTTCGGATGAGTCCGAAAGTTAAAATCAATCAACATAAAGTGGTACTTATCGCACTAGAGATGTCTCCGACTTTCAACTGCAGTGTTTCACTTAAAGAAAAAAGCAGCTGTGTGATATCGTTTTCACCTGTAGAGTTCCGGAGCATTTGGCACGTTTACACCTGAAGGAGCATCAATATCCCACTCCTGTGGCGCTTTCTTGAGCCATAGCGCATTAGGGATGATATCTCGTCGGGCCAATATTGTTTTCAACGCATTTGTGGTGGTAACGACTTCATTAACTTCGGCAAATTCGTGGTCTGGGCCCAGACCGCCCCCTGGAGGACCGGAGACTCTGTCTCCACGCCACCTCACGGACTTGCTGGATGTCTCACAGTTGGTCCTGGAGGTTGGATCTTCGTAGCGCGGCCATCAGCTTCATCTGGAGAGACTGGATTTTCTTCTGCTTATATTGCACATTCCCATAGAATGTTCCTGAGTGATACCTGAGGCCCGCCACACAATTTGCAAGTATCGTCTATATAGACGTATGGATATGTCCTCTTAACATGAATGTGGTTTGGGAAGGTCTGGGTTTGTGATTGCCCCCAATCTACTGCTTCGTATCTGTTGAGTTTGGGGCTTAGCGGTCGATAAATATGTCTAGATTTTTTTATAAAAGTTCGTAATGTTCAAGTATCGGTTATTCTATCCCTCTCTGTCCAGCCCTCCGTTGGATGTCTATACCCTGAAGAGCTCATTTCTACGCGGGTGCGGAACGTGTTACCTCGCGTTACGCGATGGACCTTGTCATTGAAGTTGGGCACGGAGGTGAAGAGGGGGAGGGGCGTGAGCCGGGAACCACATAATATTTCGTTCTTCCGTCTTTCCGGAGGTTATATATAGTTTACGTTGGTGTCGAGGATAGCCACGGCCTTGGGCGAAATTTTGCCTTGTGCATAATTTCTGACCACTGTCTGCAAGTCATTTACGATATATATGTCGGCTGTTGGGGCAAACTATGGCTATAAGGTTATCGCCAATTCTTCCGCTATTTCAGGGTTTCTGCTGCGTACACTGCATCAGCTGACCCGTTGTTTGTCAGTATTGAGGACTGCCGCTGCGAAGGCACCTAGATCTACGTATTCTGTCGCGTCTAAGAACAGCAATTCCTTGTTCCTGTACTAAACGCTTGTAGTAAAGACCTGGATCTACCCTCTCTTCGACCCTTATTTAGCTGGGGGTGCATGCTCTTGAGTATGTTAGCCACACGGAGCTTTTATCTGACCGGGCTGGGCAGGGATTAGGAAGAAATTATTGCTAAGCGAAATGGCAGTGCCCTTGCACCATCGTGCCAGTGGAATATGGCTGTTTGGAAAATGTGGTTGTTTTCTGCTCTAGTGTGTGCTAGTTTTCACAAAGTGTTTCCGCCGGCACAACGGCTCGAATCTGTCTCCGATATTCAGTGGTATGTGATACCCGAAACGAGCACGACGGAACCTGGTGATAAGATAACAGTATAGCACTGATATCTGCTTGCGAGGGAAGACCAGCGTCGGCATGATCGCTTTGTAACCGCTTCGGGACCATGCGTGCACTATATAGAATGCTGCTGTAAACTACACACCCGCAAACACACGATCGACGGGCGCATGAGGCGAGTTTTTTACCGATCGATCTCGGGCTGTTTCCTCCTTTCCTTCTTTCTCTCTTCCGGCATTGCTAAATCATTTTCCCGATGGTCTATTGTTGCGTATAGACTTGCCTTGCTCTGCAAGTTCTTGTTTCGATTGCCAAGGTTTAAAAACTGTACACCGACGTGAACAGTGTCTACTTTATTCTTTCATAATTCTTTCATAAGTATTCTACTATATAATTATTCTTTCATAACACACACGATATTGTTACGGAGATACACCCCGTCTCCGTAACAATATGTTTGTCAACTATTAGACTGCTTCATTCAGTGGGCTAGTCACGCGATGCAATTTGTTCCAGGACTTAAGGTAACAGCAGTGTCGATCCTGCTTTTGAACCAATAAGCGTGCACAGGTTTCTGCAATAAGGAAGAGGAGGAAGTTGGGGTTTTTCAACGCAGCGCACCTCCCGTCCACCTCAGAGGACGAGTCTGAAGGGAAACAAGCATCGCAATGGAAGCAAATACGGAAATGGCGTGCTTCATTTCAAATGGCGTGCCTGTATTTGGTACCTGGCTTTTTAGATGTAACTAAGAGAAGTAGTTGGACTGACACGTCAGTGGTGCTCAGCTGTCATTTTTCAAATACCTGCAGGCCCCTTGAAACAATGAAGGGCAGGTGCTCCTGAGTGAAACAATGGAGCAGACTTGACGCCAACCACAGGCGCTCACATATGCGCACGCGTAAGACTGAACCTGACACTTCGCTAAATATGCTTAAGCGATACGTCATACTGGTTCCTGAACTCTGAGCAACTTCTGTTGTGTTCCACTGTGCGGCACGTTGTTTTTCGCTGCCAGAGTCAAGATATGGGGAGCCTTAGCAACAGGAGTTAGTTCCGAGGTCGCGGTTGCCCTCCTCGGAGATATCTCTGGAATTCACCACTCGGCGCAGTTGACGCCTTTTTCGGTCCGATCCCGCAGCTGACAAGATGCAGAAGTTTGCCAGATATGCTACGTCTTAACTGACAAACGTCCTACAGGCTTGCAAAGTTATACTCTATGTACATATCTATCACGACTGTTAAATCCCTCCGCTTACAGCCTTAAAAATAAAAACACCCCCGCGGGACGGCCCCTGATACTATAGCTTACAGTACAACGCGCTGCCTTACCGGCAGTGATTTGAAAAACGCGTGTAAAGGCTGTCTATGAGGAATTCTTCACGAATCAAGACTAAAAGAAAAAAAGAGTGAAAGAAAAAAAAAGAGTGACATGCTAAAATGCTCCGGGCTGCACCATTGTCTCTCCGAACTACAACCGCTTCTGACCAAATACGCCTTTGTAACCAAGTTAGCGTCTTCCTTCCACATCTGCCAGAGTTTACATCCAGAACCAGTGCTCACTTTAGGAATGTCGGTTGTAGCCCAGAAAGCAGCACTTCTATAAGCCGTATATCGCTCCGCGCCTATTTTAAACTCTCGCACTTTTTATACTATCTCTCATAGATAGACCTTTCTACATTTCCTTTTCACTCTGCCCCCGAAGCCAATAACACATCTATAAAACTCGCACCGTTACGTTATCTTATTTCTTTCTTTGTGTGCGCAGTTTCATTGCACCGTGTTACAATAAGCATATCTTCCTCGCATATTGTTCTGTCGGGATAATGCTGAGAACATTCTGACAGGCAACACCGTATCCGATATACTCCACATCTCAATCTTCAACGTGTTTGTCTTGAAGCTCGCACTTTTCGGCTTGTGCATGTGGACATGTGTGTGCTGATGTGTCGGCGCGCGAGTCGTCTCTTCACTTCTATAGAGCTGATCTTTATCCTCGCAAACATGAATACCACCGCGTTTGTTTTTAAACGGCTTCAGGCATTCGAGGCACGAGTACGCATCGAGCGAGCTTTGTTGCTCTTTTTCGACCCGCGGTATTTTTTCTCGCTTTTTCCAACCAGAAGTTGTGTAATATATGTCGCTGTAATCTACCCCAGTGTACTCAATCTTCTCAGCACAGCGCGCGTCGCAGACTGTGTTTATGTTATGTAGCGCTGAAAGCTTAGGAAAACACGTGGACACACTTAAGCGTTCTTATCACAAACACGTAGGGTGGTTCTTTCAACCGCGCCATCTCTGCGATTGCAGCGCAGTTCGCGGAATATTGATTACGCCAGGCGCGCGAAAACTAGTTCAGGGTCAGGCAGGCGAAAGCACAGTGTACGCCTACATATACACTGAAAGGCGGTAAGTTGGGGTCATCAAGATTTGTATTGCCTTGAAGCAGACGTTTATAATTAGAGAGCTGCCCTCGAATTGCCCGCACTTTTTCTGGGGAGAAAAAGGGTGTTGACGGAAGTTCTTTTTCGCTAGCCGATACCCAACGGAAGTCGATGTGCCTCGCCGGTTGACGTGTTTTTCGAAATAGCAGATGAGGTTGGCTGTTCGACTGGCTATGCTTCTGGTTGATCTCTATGAAGTGTTCTGGAACTAATGTTGACAAGACACTTCTAGGTGTCTTATTCAGTCCACAGAAATTCCGATGTTGAAACCATGACCCGACTCAGTCAAGTCTTGTTAAAGGAACACGGGACAGAAGGATTCCCAATACGCTCAGTGCCTTTCCTTGGGCGCATTCACAATACCCGTTACGATTACGTAATACGTATAACCCTACGCGTTTCTATGCTCTAAGAACAGCAGTAGAACTTCCAGTTGCCGTCACACGTAGAAGTCACGTGACTTGCGCGTTCTTGTGCAAAGAGTGTGACGTCACTAGCAGAACGGCGCGTCGCTGTCAATTCTGGTTCTGGCATTTTGGTGGAGGCGAAAATGATTGATGCCCATGTGTCTATACTTATACCCCTGTCACACGGCCACCACCAAACTCCGTTGAACCCCGTCAACGCAAATCTCCCCTAGGGGGTTCGACGGAGAAGGAGTTGTGGCAGTGTCATACGGCAATGAGAAGGTTGTAACAGTTCCCGCGAGGGGTCTCAGCTGGCACTGTTTGATTTTCGGAAAAGTATTCTAATTTGATCCCTACTGATTTTTTTGTGAATCCTCGTTATGCGGTTTTTACAAAAAAGCACCATAAAATGGGTATGCGACTAACAAAGCATTAAAAATAATTTCAAATAAAAACGCATTTGCTAATTGTAGCAATGCTGCTAGTGACGCTGGCCACATTGTGCTTTTAATTGTTTTGTTGCCTGTGTACATGCCCGGTACGAAAGTTCTTATGCTTCCTTGCCTTGTGAGCGCACTTTTTGTGTTCTTCAGCCATGAGTGACACAGCGGACTATGTAAGGAAGTGGTGCGATATCGCGCTGGTAATGACGTTGATCGGCTGGCGCCGGCCGGCCCGACTCGCGAGGCACGGTGTGCAGGGCATCGGTGTTGAGAGTAAGTTAACTCTGGCGGGCGTAAATATTGTAAACAAACTCGCGTTGTGAATAAGTACTACAACGAAAGAACGTTTAATATTGCTAAAATGTATTATTCTTTCACTGCGGCCACTTAGTGCTCGAAATTTTTCTCTGACCTCTAGACTGCTGAGGACGAGAGTACCTCGTTCCACTGCGAAGGGAGATCGTTGAACGTCCTTTGCGAAAAGCTCCGTTCACCTTCGTTTGCGTAAGGGTGGCCGTGTGACACCAACCGCATCTTCGTTGCCATAAAGACGAGGGAGTTAAACGGTCTTCACGGGTGCCCGTGTGACCGGGATATTAAATGCACTTAAAGACCTCCAGGTAGTCGAAATTTCCGTAGCCCTCCACTACGGCATCTCTCATAATTATATCATGGTTTTGGGAGATTAAACCCTAAACTTCAAGCATTATTATTACTATCGAATTGGTATAAAGAACGAGGATGCGGCACGGCGTACGGGCCCTTTTACGATACGGGTCAGTCAGTGAGACTGACAAAATAACTGTAACGACACTAGTGCAAGGCCAGGCAAAATTTTTTCCATTTCATTCACACCTTTGATGATAGTGTGACGTGATACATAATGTTTATGGCGAGTTCAGCCACACTACTGCCTGTGGCGGAGACCGGAAGTTCGGCTGCTGCGTTCTTTAGGGAATGAAAACAAAAACGTACCAACAATAAGTTTGGTACAGAACGCCAATACTGCTGGAGGAGATATATAAAAAAGAAAGGAGTCACTAATTACTCGGGCACTATTGTAAAATATGACAGCAGGCACAAGTTGTAGATATTAATAAACATTTTTTTTTTCATTGTGACGTATACTCTATACACGAAGTGTCTCAACAATCACCCAGTCAAGCAAACATTCATAGACGAACCTTCACTTTGCGGACGCGTATTTTAAAGTTTTCTTCGTTGCACTCTTTACTGCTATATATGTCACAGGGAATAAATATATGAAACCGTCCCTAAATAGCTGAAAAAAAAAACGTGACACAAATCATGCGATATTGTATCACGCCGTGAGTGGCCGTTCGAAGTTTGCGATGCTTGCTGTGCTTAGCGAAGAGAGTGAGCGTTGCGAGGCGATTGGTCACTTTACGCACACGTGACCACTGCGAACTTCAGAAAGCGTCCCGACCTGTCAAGGCTCCAAGAGCGTTGTTTTTGAACGTGTAGTGTCCCTAGAGACAACCTCTAACTGACTATACCGCGTTGCTTCTCTTTTGCCGTGCACCAATTCACAATCTACTTGACCACGATGTGTGCACCCCACAACATACGGCTCTGTTAACTTAGTAAGTGCCAACCGTAGAATCAACTAGGTTCGCAAGTGAGAGGGGAAAAAGTGAGCCGTGCTCAATCTACCCAACGTTATGCGGGCACCTATATATATGTTGTTGGCGACAGGTAACGTATGCTGTCGCCAATACAACGTAATATGCCCGACTCGGAGAACTTGTATAGAACTTCTTTCGTTATCTTCGTCATGGAGCTACGAGATGCGCATTCAATGCAGTTTTCTGGGCGGTCATCTACGGAATGATTGTTAGGTTGTCAGAAGTGTAAAAAAAAAAGACCCCCCCCCCCCCCAAAAAAAAAAACACGTTTTTCGATCCAGAAAAGGCAGCGAACTTGGCGCTGACGTCAGCACAAATGAATGCTTTGACAAGTGTGCCGGAAAGGCGTAGAGTTGCCAGCAGTTTTACGCGATTACCTTGTGATGTAAATTGTGTGATAATTCTTTCCTCCGAGCGGGTGTCGGCACTGCTTCGAGATTGAAAGTGGGATTGTCTATATTGCGCGCGTTGCTACAACTTCCTCAAGTTTCGTGATCCAAGTTAGCGACCACTGACGTCATGCATGTGGGCTCGTTTGAAAACCAGATACGCTACACCCACGTTGCACCGTTGCTTGCTCCATCTTTAATTGCTAAGAACGCGAATCTAAAGTCTGGCTTATTGCCCCAAAACTTTCGATATGACCACGGGTCCCAACGTTAAAGGCATTCCAATCAAAATGAAGGCGTCTGTTTAGTTCTACGTATTATTGCATACTGTATGCGTGCATGTACTCGAAGCAATTCACATTTGTTTGCGTCTTCTTTCAATATGACGTCGCTTCATTTTCCAGGTTATCTCCGCTGTATTAAATATTATGTGCTACATTTATCATAAAACAATGCCGATAAATTGAATTAGCGTCAATGACTGTTTTTCTCACTCTTTCCCTTTTGTTACACAAAGCGGTGCAGGTGAGTTTTCAACGCAAACATCCGATGGAAATAGCGTGGATAATGCCACGAATGTTCAGCGTTGCTTTCCGACTGCGTCATTGAGTGTTAATTCGTCTTACCTGCTATGTTTCTTTAATGTTCAGCTTCTGCGTGATGCAGTAATGATGTTTAATTTATGTGCTTATGTTGCTTGATCTTAATACTGTTATTCCTTTACCAGCTGAATATGCACCGCTGTGTTATTCATGTAAGCGGTGAGACTTGTCAATATTTGTGATTGCATCAAAATGAGTAAACCAATCAACACGCTAAACTGTGTTTTTTCAGTCTGATAGCAAACAAACAACATCGAAAGTTTCCACGGCACCAAAGGGTGTTCCGGTTGTAGAAGTGTGCAATGTATCAAACATCGTTACGTGCGGTGAAAAGTGTCCGGGTGATTATTTTACCGCGCTAACGCCCTTAAGGATTCTTCGCTTTGTTCACACTCGCGTCTCGCCCCAGCAGAGTTTATCACAGGACTGTCAGGCCACGTTTTCAAATCACTCGGCAACCCTTCAATTTCGAGACCCCAAGTTCCCGCCTAATGACCACGCATCGTTCTCGTTCGTCGCTGATTAAAGTTTTTGATTCTTTCAGTGTGCTTTGTTTTTTCGTGACCCCGTCAACAGTTTTTACTCGAAACGTACGCCTTGAAGAGAGAGAGAGAAATAAATAAAAGGAAGAGACAGGGAGGTTAACCTAGACGAACTGGTTTGCTACCCTGTACGGGGGTGGGGAAAAGGGTCGGAAAGAGGATAGAAATTGAAAGTGCCGCAAACAACGTTTGCCAATGTTTACTAGAAGCCTGTCTTCGATATTGTTAGCATGTAAAGAAATAGCTCGTCAATGTTCAAACAAGCGTTACAACAGAAATATTACACAAGCCGGTGTTGGATTTTCTTAGGTGTTTTACGATGTAAGTCACAAGTTAAAAACAGTGTACTGTTTTTTTTTTTTAATTTTGATTTGTCCAGCTTAAATAGGCCTTGAATGCTCGAACTGGGCGTGCTTTAAAAAAAGTTTTCTTAAACTTACTCTTCATAAAGTTTGACCACTATGTAGCAACTAAAGTTACCGTGTCTCGAAAGCAATCTGCGCTAAATTGAGGGAAATTGATGTTCTCGCGAATATAAAGGGTTCTACTGTGTCCGAGTGTGACTTTCTCCTAATACCGGTGCTTGAGAGACATTGCGCCTGCAATTAAAGCTGAACCGTCTGTAAGACGAGTGACACTGATAAAGGTTATCTGCATGCATTGTCATATGTCCCGTTTTCTAATCAGCCACTTTCTTTTTTTTCTTCATCTCTGCCTCTCTTTGTGACATTTTCGTCGTATTGTAACAATATCGTCACTCTACACCGTCGCTGGGGCGCATGTGTTAAAGGGGCCCTGAAACACTTTTTTGAGTAACCATGAAATTAATTCATTGGAAAAGCGTATTGCCTCACAAATTCAACGCTGGAAAAATTTTAGAAATCCGTTCAGTACTAGCAGAGTTACAAAGATTTGCCACACGCTGCAATCGCATTCTGTTTTTTCTCGTCACGACAAAAGCGCTGGAAGCTAAGCAGGGATGGATGGGAGGGGCAAAGAAAAAACGTCACGCGCGCGTGACCTTGAGCACTTGTTTGTCTTTTCTTTTTTTCGAATACGTGGCTTTTTCAGTTGCTTACGCGCGCGCCCGCGTGTTCAAGTGACGGCCTCCCGCGGCTATCTCTGTAACGACCGAGCGCGCCATGTTCAAATGAGCCAATGACTGCTAGATGGGTAATCTACGCGTAATTTTTTAGCATCTTCTGTCATTTGTCGAGAGAAGAGAAAGCGATTTCTAACTGACTTTGATAATTTATTGTTAATTCTAGGCTACGTGCTGCGCTATAACATTTGGCTCGCGTGTTCTCGGGAGCCTCTACTACCGATCGGCAGCGTTTTCTGACAATGCTCAAAAAGTGTTGCAGGGCCCCTTTAAAACAATGATTGGGAATTCTTATACAGCACGCTTAGTTTAGGTCTCTAGGCCTTATCACACCAAGCACACTGCTTGATATTTTCGTTTTGGCTCGCAAATGACACAACGCGTGTCATTTAAGGCACTAAGAAGTTACACGTTCTCATCGGAATATCGACGCCGTATTGCTTGCTTTAAAGCCCCACCTCGGTGGTCTTGTGGTTAAGGTACTAGGCTGCTGACACGCAGGTCACGGGATCGAATCCCGGCTGTGGCGGCTGCATTTCCGAAGGCGGTGGAAATGCTGTATAGGCCTGTGTGCTCAGATTTGGGCGCACGTCAAAGAACCCCGGGTGGTCGAAATTTCCGGAGCCCTCCACTTGCGGCGTCTCTCATAATCATATGGTGGTTTTGGGACGTTAAACCCAACACAGCAATCAATCATCATTGTTTGTTTTGAAAGATCGCACGCTTTTGATATCGGGCAGGACGTGTAGCAAGAACACAAGACAAGAGCCGTTCATTGAAAGTACAAGAGACTCCACTAAAAGAGAAGTCGTGCGTTCCAAGGTCAGGCAAAAGTTTGGGTAAACATATCAGGTTAACAAGTTCGCGCATAACGTGCGTTAGAGCATTAAATCTGGTTACAACAACGCGTGGTGCAGATTTTCAGCCACCATTTTTTTATTTTAACACACACACGCACACGTACATATAGACTTGCATGCACACAATTTATGAACAAAAACACGCTAAGTGTACATAAGATATAATACGAAAACGAAACAAACAAAGTATACGGAGAGCGAAGCTGCAGGAGAAGCCACATTTATCCACCCACGTAAGAATTCACGTCCAAACTCAATACGCTCTTCATTATGGTCGCCTGATATACTAATTATATATGTGAATGAATTTTGACAGATGCTGGAAGCGTATCGAGTGTGTTCATCCACCCGTGGAGCCACGGCGAAAGAGGGTGGTGTCTGAAATCTGGTCTATGATAACAAAAACTTAGTCTATAACTAAGAGCGTCCTTGACATATTGTTTAGTGCACGTCTTGCAGGAGATCACAAGTGACCCACGAGAACAGTGTTGAACAAAATTGAAGATTAGATGACACAGCATTTTAAGTTGTGCATTCCGTAAACCAATATACTTGATATGTGGCGTTTAAGGACCCGTAAACCTACACTTAATACGAATAAAAGCATATAAATGATTACGCAAATACAAGTAACACGTTAATGCACGGGGCGGGAAGCTTTCGCAAAGTGTAAACGAATCGTACAAAGCTAAAATTATATGGTGTGATTGACCCTCCATATGACTGCACTCTCGTGTCACGTATACGTACGTTTGTGAACCGCTTAGGTCACAACTGGTATTTCGTGTTTGCGCCCTGAACTGCGACGCAAGCGTACGAAATATTGATTGATATGTGGGGTTTAACGTCCCAAAACCACCATATGATTATGAGAGATGCCGTAGTGGAGGGGTCCGGAAATTTCGACCACTTGGGGTTCTTTAACGTGCACCCAAACCTGAGCACACGGGCCTACAACATTTCCGGCTCCATCGGAAATGCAGTTGCCGCAGCCGGGATTTGATCCCGCGACCTGCGGGTCAGCAGCCGAGTACCTTAGCCACTAGACCACCGCGGCGGAGCAGCGTAAGAAATATTCGAGAAAGCCATCGGTGTATCGTTCGCTCTTCCACTAAAAACCTTACGTTCTCCCGAGATACTTCTGAGGTCAGATACGGTGCTCCTGCGGCAATTTCTTCTGTGCTCGCAAAATTGCAACGGTGAGCTCACTGCCCACTGTAGCGTAGAAGCCTTCGGTGCGTAAGCCGTAGGATCCAGCGAGATACCGCTTACCCTGATACAAATCCTGACTCAAATACAAAACATGTGTCGTCGTCGCCCTTGCGAGAACTTTAAAAGCGGTTAGCTACGCGCGCATAATCTGCGAGCAGTGAAATCTCAAGCGTGTATGGGCGGGTCGATCTCGCTTAAGCTATCAGGTTGCAGTCGCTCAGGTATAGTGTGCGGACGTGTCTACATTTTTTCCTGTGGGCTGAGCGTCGGTGTTTCGCATAGTAGGCGTATAGCGGTGGGTCTCTCGCGCATAGCTTATATAAGACAAGAGATGTAGCGATCAAGCTAGGCCTTGACCCAGCGGGTCATTTGCCACGCCGGATTAGTGCAAAAAGGACAGTCTCGCCACGTCTGGACGGAGGAAGCAACAGAGGCCGGCCCCACGAGACGGCGCCTACTGATTGACAGCGGCGCCAACGGGGTGGAATGTCGCCAAAGAGGGTTTTGGAGCCGCCACTCTATCTCCCGCCTGGGCCAGTCACGCATCGTTAGCGCGTTAACCGGCAGACGACGACGGCGCTGGTCAAAGGGCTCTCCCCAGAGAATTCCACGAACCTGGCACCTCTCAAAAGGCTGCTCTAAGATCTCCTCGTGGGAACGCAGCCCGCGGCCGGCATCAAAGGGGTCGAGGCGCCCGTGCGTCTTCCGCTCTCCCCCTCCCTGTTCTACGGCAGCGCTGCGACTAGTGGCAAGAGTGTGTGTGTATGTGCAAGCCTGTGTTGTGCCTCTATGAACAGACATGATGGGCGGTACTTCATTGAGAGTAACTGCCACATCACCATTGGTCCGCATTGTTTTATATAGTGATCCCCAACCTAGGGACCTAGGGAACGGGGGTCAACAAAAAGGGCGTGGAGTGCCTCGCCCATCGTTCTTCTCTTCTGTCATCTCGACAACTCCCTGTAAATATGTAAATAAATCCGTTAAGTTTGCTCAAAGCTCTCCCCTAGTCCTTGGCTCGACGGAGCGACGGCGATCGGCCCCGCTACCCGCAGACTGCGGTCGCCGCGACGCGCTACAACTGGATGGCAAGCGGTTGGATGTGAGCCTGGAGGACGGAGAATGAACAACACGCCGAGATCATGGAGACTGGCAGCTGTGGACTGGTGAGTGCTGGCTTTGGTTTTTGGTTGCCAGGCTGATAAGATAGAAGTGCAATCTTTTCGCTGGTAGAGGCTACCACAGAAGCAGTTGTTTACGGAACTTTTGGGTAGAGAGTGAGCTGCACCACACTAGTTCTCTGTCATGGATTGGAAGCGTTTGTTGAAGAATCAGCTCCTGATTCTGGGGGAGGAGCTGGGAGCAGAAGTAAATGCGGGGATGAAGAAAGACGCAATTGTTAGCGCTATCGATAGCTTGAATCTGAGCAGTGAAGATATTAAAGAAACATGGAGCGAGATTCAAAAGCGTGAGGAACAGGAGCGTCAGGATAGACGACAGGAACAGGAACGCCAAGAAAAGCGTGAGGAACAGGAGCGTCAAGATAGACGACAGGAACAGGAACGCCAAGAAAAGCGTGAGGAACAGGAGCGTCAGGAAAGGCGTGAGGAACAGGAACGTCAGCTAAGGCAAAAAGAACTGGATATAGAACAGTTGCGACTCGAAGTGGAAATGAGGAAGATGGCAGGGGTCCAAGGAGTGGAGGTGGAAGGCAGACAAAATCTTTGTGATTTATCTAAACAAATGCAACCCTTCAAAACAGGGCAAGATGTGGGCCTCTTTCTTGTGAACTTTGAGAGAACCTGTGAAAAATCGAAGCTTGGTCGTAGCACATGGGCTCGAAATTTGTTAAGTTTGCTGCCATGTGAAGCAGCGGATGTAATCGCGCGGCTTCCGGTGGAGGATGCGGACAATTACGACAAAGTGAAGGATAGCCTTCTAAAGAGGTTCCGACTTTCGCCAGACGCGTTCCGCCAGCGGTTTCGCAATCTGACAAAGAAGCAGGGCAGCACGTATTCTGATTTTGCCTACGAGTTGAAGGTCAACTTAATAGAATGGATGAAAGGAGCCAACGCTTTTGGGAACTTCGAAATGGCTCTTGAAGAAGTGGCTCTCGAACAGTTTTTTTCAAAACTTTCCGAGCCAATGAAGCTCTGGATCCAAGATAGAACCGGCGTAAAAACAATACAGGCAGCGGCCGACTTTGCTGACGAGTACGCGTCACGCCGGGGAGAAAGAGACGAGGTTCCTCCAACAAAAGCGGGAGATAAAGGGAAACCTTGGACGGCGAAGCAGGGAGCTGGCGCAGGTACGACTGCACAGAAAAAGACAGACTTCGCTGCAAGTGGTCAAGGATCACAAAACAAACAGGGGGGAAAGGTTTCGGGGGATTCTTCCAAAAAGAGTCCTTTTGAGGCTCGGAAACCACCTACTTGCTACAAATGTATGGAGGAAGGGCATATTGCCGTAGGTTGTCGTAGGCCCAGGCCAGCCTTTTCGTACACTTCTGACTCAGCCACTAGCGAGGAGCTTCTTAGTCCGTACCTTTTTAACCTAACAGTGAACGGAAAGCCGTGCCGCGTCTTACGAGACAGTGGGGCAACCATGGATCTGGTGCACCCGGACTATGTGGCACAAGCAGACTACAACGGCAAGTGTGCATGGATTAAACCAGTTTTGGAGGATGGAAGCATTTGTCTTCCGGTAGCTCGAGTAATTCTGACAGGACTGTTCGGAGAAGTGGAGACGGAAGCGGTGGTGTCAGACAAGCTGCCCCCGCAGTACCCCTATTTGTTCTCGAATCGGACCGACCGTCTGCTGAGCGAACAAGGGAAAAGTTTTCACGAGGGAACAGTACAAGCCTTGACACGAGCTAAAGCACGAGCGTTAGCAGCCGAACTAGAGCGGCAGGAACCGAGTTTTACCGGAAGTCCCGCAACACCAGCTATAGTCAGCGCAGTTGAGCCTGCGCTCCCGTCGCCTACTGAAAAAGAAAGAGGGGGGTCAGAGAAGCAGACTAGCACTAATACAGCGGAAAGGGAATTGGAGGAGGGGCTGCTCGCGTTGCCGGTATCAAAAGCACTAAGCAATGTACTGGGGAAAGTGACAAGACACGAGCTCATCGAGCAGCAAAAAAGCGATCCCAGCCTTAAGGAGATTTGGAACATCGTCAGGGAAGGGGTGGCGAGGAAGAATGTCAGTTTTCCTGTCAAAGATGGCATCTTGTACCGCCACTACCGGACTGCAAAAGGTCGCACGTTCGACCAGATTGTAGTGCCGGCTAAGTATCGGTCTGACATTGTGGATCTCTGTCACGGAGTTGGTTGGTCGGGGAATTTAGGAGCTCCGAAGACCAAAAATAGGCTCCTAACGGAGTTTTATTGGCCAGGATGCTTCAAAGAAGTTGAGAAGCACGTAAGAGCGTGTGACACCTGCCAGAGAGTGGGAAAACCGCACGAGAAGGGAAAGGCACCACTTAAGCTTGTTCCGCTCATTTCGGAGCCATTTCGCCGGCTGGTAATAGACGTTGTGGGACCACTCCCAGTGACAAAGTCAGGCTACCGGTATTTGCTTACCGCCATTTGTCCAGCAACCAAATTTCCTGAGGCGATCCCAATGAAGGAGCAAAGCTCCGTAGAGGTAGTCAACGCCCTACTGTCTATTTTTTCGAGAGTGGGCTTCCCTCAGGAGATACAGTGCGAGGGCTCAGTATTCACCAGCGTTCTCACTACGGGATTCCTGGAAAAGTGTGGAATGAAAATAATCCACAGTTCCGTGTACCACCCGCAGTCCAATAGTGTAGAACGGTGTCATTCCGTGATGAAACGAGCTCTGCGAGCCCTTATCTTTGAAAGGAAGTGTCAGTGGGATGCTTGTCTTCCGGCAATGCTGTTTGCGCTGAGATCGGTCACTCATGAAGCGACGGGTTTCAGCCCCGTGGAGCTGGTTTACGGATGGACGCTCAGGTCTCCACTGCGACTTTTGCGCGAAATCTGGGAGTCGAAGAGTACCGACCCTACGGTGGTCGAGTACATTCTGGAATTACTGGAAAAGCTATGGTGTGCTCGCGACATTGCTGAGGCGAACATGAGAGAGGCGCAAAATAGAGCCAAGAGCTACTACGATCGAAACGCGAAACTGAGAGCTTATCAGGAAGGCGATCAGGTAATGGTCTTGCGCCCCTCGCGAGCAAATAAGCTGGAGATTCAATGGGAGGGGCCCTTTCGGGTTGTGAAGAAGCTCTCGGACACAAATTACGCACTGGAACGTAAAGGAAGACGCCGAGAGGTTGTCATTTACCACCACACTTTAATGAAGGGTTATGTGGGAGAAGTGCAGAAAGTGAACTTGGCTCTTAACAGCACGGAGGAGCTAGCACCTGAAATTCCAGGCTTGGTGGGGGTTGAAAGATCAATGGAGGTTACCGATGTCATGAAATCCGTAGCACCGGCCGCGGGCTTGACTGAGATGCAGAAAGTCGACTTACGCAACTTGTTGTCAGAACACATCAATGTTTTCTCGGAAAGGCCAGGGCGAACTGAGGTTATCACTCATGACATTGAGCTAACTTCTGACACCACTGTGAAGTTGAGGCCGTATAGACTAGCCCCGCGACAGCAGGAGATCTTGAAAAAAGAAGTAGATCGAATGCTCGAGCTTAAGCTTATCGAACCTAGCGAAAGCACCTGCACGTCCCCTATGATTCTCGTTGAGGTTCCGGGAAAGGATCCACGACCTTGCGTGGATTACCGCAAACTTAACGCGATCACGAAGGACCAAACCTATCCTATACCCAACGTAGAGGAGCTGGTGGAAAAAGTGAGCGCCGCTAAATACGTCTCGACTTTGGACTTAGTGAGAGGCTATTGGCAAGTTCCAATGACTAAACGAGCTAGTGAATATGCGGCCTTTGTGGCGCCGACGGGCACATTTAGGCCCCTAGTTCTGAGCTTTGGCCTTATGAACGCCCCTTTTTGCTTTTCAAGGCTAATGAACCGAGTTCTGCAGGGAGCTGAAGGCTACGCTGTTCCCTACTTAGACGACATCGCTATTTATTCCAATACATGGGAAGATCACCTGTACCATCTTAGCGATGTCCTTAGACGTTTGACGCACGCTGGACTGACAGTGAAGCCTGCTAAGTGCCAGCTAGCTCGCGCCGAAGTACGGTACCTAGAGCACGTGGTAGGGCAGGGCAGGAGGCGACCTGGTGAGTTGAAAGTAGAGGCGGTTAGCGAGTTCCCGCAACCAGAAAGCAAGACGGCTATCCGCTCCTTTTTAGGCCTGACAGGGTATTATCAGCGCTACATCCCTCAGTACTCGGAGGTAGCCGCTCCGTGAACGGATGCACTGCGCAAGAATGCTCCAGAAAAGGTAGTTTGGAGTGTGGAAATGGAGGGCGCCTTCCAGGGGCTCAAAGCGGCTCTTGTTAGCTCACCCGTACTGCATGCACCGAACTATGATCGTCCCTTTATTGTGCAGTGCGATGCCAGCAACAGAGGCTTAGGAGTAATACTGTGCCAGGAGGATGAGAACGGGAACGAGCACCCTGTGTTGTACGCCAGCAGGAAACTCTCTGTTCGTGAGGAGGCCTACAGTGCTTCGGAAAAAGAATGTGCCTGCATTGTGTGGGCTACCCAAAAATTAGCCTGCTACCTCTACGGAACTTCTTTTGTCTTCGTCACTGACCACTGCCCACTGACATGGCTATCGCAAATGTCGGGAAAGAATCCACGACTACTACGTTGGAGCCTTGCGCTTCAGGAGCTTAACTTCACTGTGAAGTATAAGAAGGGTTCCGCAAACGCCAATATTGACACATTAAGCAGAGCTTTTTAGCTTTTCTTTTGCTTTTGCTTTCTTTTGTGTTCAGTTGAGGGGCGTTTTTCCGTAATGATTTAAGGGGTAACTGGAGTAATCGAAATATTTAGCTATGAGCAAGAGTATTAGTGTGGTTGCCACTTAAAAAAAAGCGTAGGTGCATTGTGGCACATTTGAAAGACCGGCCTGGTTGCCGAAAACTCATTGCCGGCGCTTGCTGGTTCTGGCGGTTGGTCTTTGTGGTTTCAATGGTGTTGGGAGACTGCGGTTACTGTGATCTCTCCCGTCGAGCAGCTGATACTACCCGACGTCCGAGATCTTCCCGCCGGCGGAGGAGCTGTAGCGATCAAGCTAGGCCTTGACCCAGCGGGTCATTTGCCACGCCGGATTAGTGCAAAAAGGACAGTCTCGCCACGTCTGGACGGAGGAAGCAACAGAGGCCGACCCCACGAGACGGCGCCTACTGATTGACAGCGGCGCCAACGGGGTGGAATGTCGCCAAAGAGGGTTTTGGAGCCGCCACTCTATCTCCCGCCTGGGCCAGTCACGCATCCTTAGCGCGTTAACCGGCAGACGACGACGGCGCTGGTCAAAGGGCTCTCCCCAGAGAATTCCACGAACCTGGCACCTCTCAAAAGGCTGCTCTAAGATCTCCTCGTGGGAACGCAGCCCGCGGCCGGCATCAAAGGGGTCGAGGCGCCCGTGCGTCTTCCGCTCTCCCCCTCCCTGTTCTACGGCAGCGCTGCGACTAGTGGCAAGAGTGTGTGTGTATGTGCAAGCCTGTGTTGTGCCTCTATGAACAGACATGATGGGCGGTACTTCATTGAGAGTAACTGCCACATCACCATTGGTCCGCATTGTTTTATATAGTGATCCCCAACCTAGGGACCTAGGGAACGGGGGTCAACAAAAAGGGCGTGGAGTGCCTCGCCCATCGTTCTTCTCTTCTGTCATCTCGACAACTCCCTGTAAAGATGTAAATAAATCCGTTAAGTTTGCTCAAAGCTCTCCCCTAGCCCTTGGCTTGACGGAGCGACGGCGATCGGCTCCGCTACCCGCAGACAGCGGTCGCCGCGACCCGCTACAGAGAATATACAAACCGTGACCACAGCACGCATGGATTCGGAGGAAAGGCACCCGTATAACGCTAGTTTTTCACTCTTTAAAAGTACATTTAGAGTTGTTAAGAAATTACGTTTGACCATCTATTCGCGAAGCACACAGATAGATTGTCGAGGTATTCACTTATCCTCTAGCGCATACGACAGAACAAAGTAAGAAAAAAAAATAAGGCAGCTTGAGACTATAGTCGAGGTGAAAGGTGCGTAAAACACGCAAGGACGAGAATCGACGAGGGCTTTTACTAGCAACTGATATTTATTAAACTCGAAGTTTTTCTTTGCCCACTGCAAGCACTTTTGGCGTCTATATACGTATCTATCTATATAGCCGCCTACGTCGGGGTGCTTTCATGATCACCCTCTTGACTTCTGATAAATCAAAATTAGTATGGCAGGGCAGGATGGTTTGACGAATACTACACGTACGTTGGTCGTGACACGAATATTGTCACAATCCCGTCGCGTACGACGTAAAACACTTTCCGCCAGACAGTGGAACATGCACGCGAACGGGCAGGCGACACAGGTGATTGACATTTCCTTGATTGATTGATTGATTGATTGATTAATTGATATGTGGGGTTTAACGTCCCAAAACCACTATATGATTATGAGAGACGCCGTAGTGGAAGGCTCCGAAAATTTCGACCACCATGGGTTCTTTAAAGTGCACCCAAATCTGAGCACACGGGCCTACATCGGAAATAAAGCCGCCGCAGCCGGGATTCGATCCTGTGACCTGCGGGGTGATTGACATTTTCTAGCTACCGAGGAACGGCGAAAACACACATGGGTAGTTTTGACACGCGAGTGGTAAGAATAATCTCACATAGGCTGCGTTTACCCGACGAATGTACAGAAAAAAAATGTCGGTGTCCGAGCAAGAAACGAACCCCAGCATGTGTAGCAGTCATGTATTCTAACATGCCAGGTCTCGCAACTGCTTTTCAAATAGACCATATAATGTTCGTGAAGCGTCAAATGAGGATGCAGTGATGGCAACCCAATTTTATAAATGTTATATATGTTCTCCTACGATCCAGCCGTCACGTCAGGTTAATATCATCTGCAGTTAGGCGCAATGCACTGAAGATGATTGACAGTATATCTCAACCAAAGAAGGGCGCGGACAGAAATTGGCAATTTTGGTTCGACAGCGCTAAGAAAAATAACTGCGCCTCCACGAAGTGAATGACGACAAGTGGGCGAAGCTATAGGTCTTGAGTTCCATAATATGTACGATATCTGCATTGAAGTCACTGACAAGTCTAAATGACAGACGGACGGACGGATGGGCGAATAGGTAGACGTGTGCACGGATGCACATATGCACGGACGGACGGACATATGCATGGACGGATTGATGGACGCGTGGACGGGTGTACAGGTGCATGCATGGACGGACAGACGGCGTACCGTATGTACAGATGGGCTAACAGGTGGATGTATGTACGGTTGGCAGGACGCACGGATGCATGCATGGACGGACGATGCATGTGATTATTCATTGCGTTGTTGATTACACTTGATTACACATAAAGTTGGTTGTTTACACATACGTTGTAGTTTTTTTTTATTGTGCAGGTGTTCAGTTTCGTTTTTGGTTTCGTGGGGCATGATGGACGCCCAATATGTCGGCCCTCCGGAGTTTTCCCCCTATATAAGCTGGCATCGGCAGCGTTGACCCAATGAACGCGAGGGATAAATATCATGGTACCAGCAGAAATCGAACCCCAGCATTCTGCGTGCCGATCAATTATCCGACCACACAGCCATGTCAAGTCACGGAACTGCTTTTCAATGGGCCGCAATGTTCGTCAAACGTCAATTGCGGTTGCAGTGCTGGCTTTACAATTTTATAAACAGTACATACCCACTCCTATCACGCAATCGTCACGTCGGGTTTACTATATTTGTAGTGGAGAGCAACCCACTGAATCTCCTTTATCCAGCAGTATCGATAGCCGCCATCCTCGCTGGCACAAGAGCTACGTATCAGCATACCTCTTCCGGTGTTGCTAATACCCATGTTGCTGTCGGAATCATTACGGAGCACTAAACATGTGACAGTCTAACACACGCCTAGGTGTACGAACTTTGCGCACATCTCTAGCGAAGGCAGCTATGCTAACCACTATACTACCGACGCAGGCTCCACATCTCTAGGGACATTTCGTAATGTTAAGCAGATCAAAAATATTACAACACAGTCACCTTGCCTCCGCACGCTTGGCATAACATCGATTCCCAAGGTACGTTAAATCTGCCGAATTTTGACTCGAACATGGAAAACGAAAACAAAACAGCAGCCTTCAATTGCACACACACACACACAATATATATATATATATATATATATATATATATATATATATATATATATATATATATATATATATATATATATATATATATATATATATATATATATATATATATATATATATATATATATATATATATAGATATAGATATATAAAATCGCAAGAAAACGCGAAAAGACCAAAAGCAACGAAACCACAATATATCTTTGTTGATCGGATGAACTAAGATAGTTTCATTTCTTTGTCAGTAAGATCGATTGAGGGTTTGTTGATGCAATTCTCTTTAGCCACAGCTGCATCAGTGTTGATGCGCGGGTTGTCCTGATGATGCCTAGCTACGATCTGTGTTACCGAACGTTGGAGCACACCCGTATTGTGAACAGGGAATTGCAATAAAACCTTCAGTTTCTTTTCGTATACCTTTCGGCTATGCTCCTGCAAACCTGCATTAAGGCACCTACCTGCCAATCTGACCGATACAAATCTGTCCGCGCGAAAGTGGAATGTTATTCACAACGCTACTAGAGCAATCAATACATTCATTCTGTTGTTAATTTTGTATGAACTTCGATACCGCTTGATAGGCTTGGCCCTGACACTCAGCTCAGACAGCTTGTGCGGTTCCGAAAATGGGACTGAAACGCCCTTCTTCTCACCAGGCATTTCGAGCTTGTGAGAAATGGCATGTTCATACAGGATAACAGCTATACCTCATTTCTCTCTACTGGTTGAAGATCAGGAGAACTACTCAATTGCTTCAACATTTACCGGAGCTTGTCAGCAACATATGCAAGAAGGGGACGGTACAACCGGCTTCCTTATTCTACATATTCACCAGAAGTTGCCATGAATAGAGCGATGGAAGGACATAACCAGGGCGTTGTGTAAGCATGCTTGAGTGATTCCCCTTTTGCAGCAGGTGAGCCAAGCCAAGTGAGGGGCTGGGCAGCCCTTTGTTTCCCTTCAGGTTTTGCTTTGTTTCCCCTTGATTTCTTTCGTACTTTCTTTCTTTCTTTTTCTTTCTTCTAGATGCAAAGCGTCTCCTAGTTGAGCTCAATCTGGTGTGGTGGTGGTAGTGGTTAGAACATAGAGTTTCCCAATATTAACTAGAGGGCACTCTGGCGCTATGATCGTTCAGCCACCATGGGAATGATGGGTATATAGTACACGCATTTGCCTAGTCTTCGTACTTGCGGGCGGCGAATCGTACTTGCGGCTTCGTTTATTGCTGTGTTTCAGTTTTGTTTTGAAAGAAAAAACAAACCCTTTTCAACTTAGTGACTTGATTCGATATGGTAAGCCTAAAAGAATAAGGTAGTGAAGCGCAAACGGTTAACATTTGCTAATTTATGTTTTCATGAAAAAACAGCTTCAAGCCACACGAACACACACGGAGCCAAAGGCAGGCCAGGAAGTACGAATATTAGACAAATGTGTGTACAACCTATGATTCCCATGCTCGCTGAAGCGCCGTGTGTTGCAGCTCCCATAGATACTAGCGCCAGAGTTTCCTCTATAGTGTATATAGAGAAACTCTATGGGTTAGAATATGAGAAAGGCACATAATTTCTGCATCCCGGTCGGAAGCAAGGCGCAGTGTGGCGTGACCATCGTTACTGCGCATGCGTTGCCTCTCTCCCTCTCTCTCGCCTCTCCTACGCTCGCCCCATCTGTTGCCTCACAACGCCGACGCAGGCAGCGTCTGCTGGCGAGTTTCTTGATTTAAAAAACCACCTGCTCTCTCTGCACAAGCGTTCGCTGACCACCCCGTATATATAGGCACAGGATCATGACCTCCAAGGTAGTGATGGTGGGATATTTCTCCCCTGCGTTGTTGAACGACAAAAATTCGCAGCGTGCGCGTTAGCTGAAAGCGGACTGGACGCGGGTCTTTGTGTCCATTCGGAGCCTTGTGTTTCATATTGCCCATTAGCAGCGATTGTCATGTTCAAGTAGGAAACACTGGTCCATCACTGCGTGCTTTCTGCCTCCCCAGGTTTCGATCCTGCGCAGCGCCACGATGAGCGCCACCGTGAACGCCAGCGCCAGTGTTAGCGTTAGCGGCTGCGGCTTCGAATCAACGCATCGTTTTCTTTAGAGGCCGGTGGTGTCTTTTATCTTTTTATTTAAATTTTTCCTCTTTCGTTATCTGTTCCTTTCTCTTCGTTGTTCTTTATGTTTCTCTTCCCATTTTCTTCTCCTATCTCTCTTTCTATTTCATGCTTGCTCCCACTTCTGTTTTTTTTTATATTTGAATAAGTGGTTTTGCCTATACGTTACACCAAGCCACTTTCACTCTCGTGTGGCCCCATGATCATCCGCGCAGAAATACGAGACGATATAAGACAGCGTTCGACCGCCCAACCCCCATAATGTGTTCCGCAGTTAAAACACTCGAAAACAAATGGCGATCTTCAAATCAATCTGAGTACGAAAGTGCATTTGCATGAGTTAGATCACCTTCATCTTGCGTGCACGTAAGGCGAGGACAAGGCGCCCACAATGGAGACGATAATGCGCGAGCCCTTTATCAACTTTACGGTCTCCTTGTACTACCTGTGGTAATCCGCGATTCTTTTAACCTAAATGATTGAAGGCCAGCTTGAAGGTGAGCCGTGTTCTTTCGCCTATCTGCGTCTAATACGAAAAAACGCCCACCGTCGCAGAAGCTGTGAACGGCGCGCCTCGTAAATGCAATTGCGTATCGCGCGCGGTTCGTTTTATGCGTCCATGCGTGCACCGTACAGCTCCGCAATCGAGCCAACAGCGCTGGTGCGCGTTGCAGTCGAAAACAAACAAACCAAATAAGTGCAAGAATTGCTTTGGCTGGCGGCTCTTGCCACTTTCACGCGCGCCCGGCCGATGATCATCCGCGCGGAAAGTGGGCCACTCCGAACACGTGGAAAGCGAGCAGTCACGGTTACGTCAGCCTTCACCCACCGGAAACGTACGAAGCTGCCGTGCAGCGGCAGCCGTGCTACGCACGTTATCCCCTTAAAACCGTGCAGCAGCGTGGATGCGAGACAGAGATAGTAGAAAGGGTAAAGTGAGCTAGGCGTTTGGTGGATGAAGGAGCCTCAGCTAACCTCAAATTTATTCATTCTTCTTGTTATTTTATTTTACCTCAAAAGTAATTACGTTGATTGATTTGATTGATATGTAGGGTTTAACGTCCTATGAGAGACGCCATACTGAAGGGCTCCCGAAGTTTCGTCCTCCTGGGGTTTTTAACGAGCACCCAGATCTGAGCCCAAGGGCCTACAGCATTTTCGCCTCCATAAGATTAGTTAAGTTTTTTATTATTATTATTATTATTATTATTATTATTATTTAGCAATACTGCTAGCCCCAACATGGGGCCATAGCAGAGTGGGTATACATAGTACAACAAAATCAACAGTACAATACTGCAGTCAACACAGATCAAAGCACTTCAAACAACATAAAAAATGTTTCACGAAGAAAAAAAAAACACTAGTCAGATATAAATTTTTCAAATGCCTCGATACTGTCTGTTTCAATAATTTTGCTGTCAAGCTCATTCCATTCTTTGGCAGTGCGCGGAAAAAAAGAATACTTGAAAGTATTATTATTGGGCTGGAAAGGAACGACAGTGTGTTTATGACGTTGTCTGGTAGAGTAACCGGAAGAGAACTTTAAGTATTCACCTGTGTTACTATTTATTCGACCATTAACTATCTTATAGAAGAACAACAAACGAGAAATTCTATTTCTTTCTGAAGTCCGTTTGAATCCCGCTTTGGCAACTAATTCAGAGACTGACGTTGGGCCATATTTCTTGAAAATAAATCGGACAGCCTTGTTTTGGATTCTATCTAGTTTATGGATATTGACATTGGTGTAAGGATCCCAGATAATGTTTCCATAATCCAAAATGGGTTGAATAAGAGATTTGTACGCCAGAATTTTAGTGTCGTATGATGAATAGCGAAGAGAACGTCTCAAAAAATGTAATTTCATCATTGCATTATTCGATATGTAGTCGATATGTCGATCCCAGTGGAGGTTGCTACATATATGCAAGCCTAGATACTTGTACTCTGTTACTCGATTTAGGATGTTTCCATCAGCTGTATAATTGTAAACAAGGGGACACTTCTTATTTGTTATCGACATGGCCACACTTTTTTGATAGTTTACACACATTTGCCAAGAATTACACCACTTCATGAGTTTCTCAATTTCTGTGTTAAGCTTAACTTGGTCTTCAACTGTGTGAATAAGTGAATACAACGCACAATCATCTGCATATAATCGTATTTTAACCCTGCAATTATCAACAATATCATTTATGAACACCAAAAACAACAACGGGCCAAGCACGGAGCCCTGGGGAACCCCTGAGCCAACAGGTAACATGTTTGATGGAGTGTCTTTAAAAACAACGTATTGCTGCCGGAATGTTAGATACGATTTAATCCAGCTACACAGTTATTTTCAGTATTGCTGTTTTTTTCTAGAAACGGCACTGCAGTACGATAAGGTCAACTAATTTTGATTGACCACTAGTTAAAAACAACTCTAAAATTGCGTGAGAGCCATTGACAGCCACAGGATAGCGCAAGTATGTTAGAGACACGCGGCGAAGAAGAATAGTTTTTACAGGCGTCACCAATTAATGGGGGTGAGGCACTCACGACAAGTGAGTTCCGTTCGGGAGACATGGAGGCGGTGAACTCATACCTCGTGTCTGACGGCAGGGGCATAGGGGGGTAGGTGGAAATTTCGGAGGACTGCTCCCTCGAGTTGCTCCGCCCCTGAGTGGGAAACCGGGGCCCAAAGCTCTATTTCTCATTACTATCTTTTATTGTTTCTTTACATGATATGGTGGAAGTGTTGGCCTTCCTTTTGCTGTAAATTGCCTTCCTGATTTTCCACTGCAGTGTCACGTAGTGTCCATCACTCACTTTGCGATATGCTATTTATTGCAGTGCTTCTCTCGCTTTCGTGCGCATGAGTTCACGCGTCCGTCACCGTCACCGAGATATGCAATGATTTTCCTTGCACGCACACCGTTCAGTGGAATATCTGCAATCAAGAGAGAGAGAGAAAAACTTTTTAAAAATCAGTCAATGCCGTCAGGCATCGCCCGTCGCCTCTAGCCATCGGCCAGAATCCTTTAAGGCACGGCAGCAGCAAGGGCTTGACTGATTGTCTCGCTGGACGTTGGGGTCCGGACTGCGGTGAGGAATCTCCCAGAATTCCAGAGTGCGTCAACCATCGCTCTGACTCGGATTTGCCCACACCATGCGTACAAAATTTGCCCCCTCACCGCAAAATTTGCACTGCAGTGGGACCTGAAAACTTCTAGACGCCATTCACTTGCTGTAAAGTACAGGTTTGAAAAAAGTCACGGTGGCGTTCGCGTAAGAGGCCATACATGGTCTGGAGCCGAACTAGATCGTCTAGCACAAAGGTAAGCCAGTTTAAACTAATAATAATTGCTGTCGCTTCTCGTGCCTACATCGCGATAGTTATGAGCAGGCATCATATATAGTGGAGGGGGCCCCGCCGCGGTGGTCTAGTGGCTAAGGTACTCGGCTGCTGACCCGCAGGGCGCGGGTTCGAATCCCGGCTGCGGCGGCTGCATTTCCGATGGAGGCGGAAATGTTGTAGGCCCGTGTGCTCAGATTTGGGTGCACGTCAAAGAACCCCAGGTGGTCTAAATTTCCGGAGTCCTCCACTACGGCGTCTCTCAAAACCATATAGTGGTTTTGGGACGTTAAACCCCACATATCAATCAATCAATTATATAGTGGAGGGGCTTCGGACTAATTTTTGCCAACCGGGGTTCTTTAAAATGCGGCACCGATCTCGGAAACCCGACATAATGAGATTGCTGTGAGCGTTTGGGCGTGATAACCGCGTCCAGGGTTGCCGTTGTTGGCTACTTTGCGCCACATTAACACCATTCTTTGCAACTCAAACAGCCTTTGTGTACATTTTTCGTTAGCCTCTGCGCTTAAGTGCCCGCTGCTTATACTGGAGGTGGGGCTCAAGCTGCATGTACTTTTCCCCACCATTTGAACCACACCTGAAGTGCAATTGATTTTTGTCCTTTGTGCGGAAAAATAAGCCAGCTTCAAGTTCAAACTAACTTCAAATTGGCTACTTTCTGACTCTGTCTGGCGAGAAAAACTTCAGGCTCCATGACTGCTTTGCTTCATTTGAATATATGTTACGGAGCATTATTTAGCCATTTTTCTTAATGTGTGCGGGTAAAACATGACGTCTCCAAGCTTTTCTGCCATTACATACCTGTATTTTTTTAATAACTATGTAACTAATAAATTCACGTGACAGTAACACACGTAAAAACGCCCTCGTGACTAAAAAACATGTAGCATTTAGTCGCGTGACTGAAATGGCGCCACACTCGTAATATACTTGATGTTTAGCAGCGGGAAAAAAATACACGGCGGATAGAAAAAGGACGGGAAACAGCGGTGCACTCAGCTGTTTAAAAATACAACAGTTCTCGGTAAGATTAAAGAACACGAACGTATAATCTATATGAGGCTGCTCAGATGGCGCTTGAAAGAAGGGCATGCGTAAGCAAGACATCAGTTGCTCTATCAGAAAGAGAGCTGTTTTTTGAGGTGCGAGGGTCGGCGCAGCAGGCACATTGGTTGTCGGTGAAATTTTGTACCTTTAAATCCATCACAATTTTTCACTGTTTTTCTTTTCAGTTCAATCGGGTATATTAACAGCCTTCTTGTCAATAAAATTTGACTTGGAAGTCAGCACTTGTCCCGTTCTTTTCCTGTCCACAGTGTATTTTCTTTTCACGCTGTTAAACCTCAAGCCAGTTTGTAATAAACTCCCGCTACAACCAGCGTAACAGATATAATAACGTGACATGTTCCCGCCTGAACCACGTAGTAGCTAGAGTCGTGACTAAAACCACATCCTGTAACACGTGGTCACGCGACATGTGGAATCTAAGTCTGTTCGTGCTTAGAACCACCAGCAAAAACTTCGTATCGCTAACGAAAGCTTGCCAGCAAAACATAGGCCAAAAACCAGCGCCACTGCAGTGGTTCTAGCCTTGCGCCACCAGAGCAAGCTACGTATTTTCTTCTCTTTTACCACATGCTATGTACGAATATCAATAATTCGGGACGCCTAAACTAAAATAGCGATAAAGGAGGTCTTTGCTGCGCTTTCTCAATGGAGCCGTGCTAAGTGCGCAGAGACCAACGCGGGCACTACCCACGCTTCAATTCGTGAACATCACAGGCTTCACGGCAGGCTTTGCCGGCTTTACACGTATATCCACAAAGCATTATGCCTTACGGGCAAGCCTTATCTTAACAAAAAACTTTTTATTGCGGGTATTAAGTGTGAGATATTATGTTCTCGGTATAAGCTAGCGACGAGTAGCACTGTGGCTTGATTCATTCGTAATGGTAATAAGCGCGAACTCAAGACACAGGGCAAGCGAGAGAACAAAAAAAGGGCACTTTTTGGCATTTTTCTGTCTTTTTCGGTCTCGGGTTTTTTTTTCTAGTTTTTTTTTTTTGTCTTTACGGACATGCGGGCGCCTTCCGAGCAAATTTTAGCTGGAAGAATGCGCTGCGTCTTTGTTTTCTTCGCCTGTCCTGCGTCAAGCAACAACGTTTGCGCTTAGTACCATTTTGAATGACTTGTTCCAACTTGCCCGACTAGCGGCCTCGTTGACTATAGATTCACTGCGAGATTTAAATTCACGGAATTCAGTTGGCGGCGTGCGTATGGGCTTCAGTTGCGCCGAGGCCGCCTCCTCACCCCGAGCTGGTTCTTCAATCTTCTCCTGCAGAGTGGCTCCTCCTCTACGCTCGTGACGTCACAACTTCATCCGCGCAGGCACTAAGTTGTCAGGGAGGAGGAGGGGGAGAAGTGTCTCCATCACCAAGCATGATCCCAAGCCACACCATGTCTCTCTATGCCCAAGCTTAAACAGCGGTGCACCGTTTTCCGCGAGCTGGTGCGCCTGCTTTTTCCCTCCGCACCGTGTCTCTTCTCCACGCGCCGGTAGCTTCGCGTTTCCCTCTCCCATTTTGAGTTTGTAACTTATTTGTTTTCCCGTTCTCTCTGCCTCCCACTGCTTACTCTCCCCCAGAGTGCCGACCCTGTTAAGTGCTCCGACGACAAGAGCCCGTCTCGCGACAGAGTCCGTCGCGCGAGCCTTGTGTGCAGATCGGCAGCGCAGATTTCGTGCAGAGAGCCGCCCGCGCGTCTATCGCTCTCGCAAATCTCAGGAAGCGGCGAAAGAAGGCGTTGGTGTGCGTCCGGCGAGCCCGTCGACGGGATGACGGCGCGCTGATCGACTTCGTGCGCGCTTGTCCTCGTCCCTTGCGCGCTCGGATATCGCCGCCTGCTGGCTTCGGAGTGCTCGGTCGAGTCAACGCCTGCGATGGAATGAGTGATGGACGCCACTGTCTGCGATGATTCCAGGTGCGTATCGACGATGTTTACGCTTTCACTTGAATTGGTGGGCCATTGTGTGTATAAACATTTATTTCTGTATTTTTTTTCCGGTTGCGTGCGCAGTGATATAAATTAACGAACGCATTTACACCATCATTATTGTAGAAAAATATGCTAAGTTAGATTTTGGAGCTTTGCTCGTCAGAGGAACCATATGCTTACAAGGCACGCCGTAGGGAAGGACACGAGATTAACATTGTTGACCTTCGTTTTCAAACAGCTGGCGTTTCCGGCAGGAAACTGGAACATCTGCAGCGACATGCGGCCAGTGCGTGGAGTTCATAGCTCTATGTCACTTGACAGGTGGCATCTGCCACCTGTCAAGTGACATAGAGCTATGAAATTACGGTAAAACACTCACGGGCAGCTTCCCAGCTGCTACTGGATTTGAATGCTGTTTACAATAGAGTATGCATTACGTTTTTACCTATTTCGCTCCTTGCTCAGAGTTAGGCTACTTCAGAGTCTAGCGACAGCTTGTATGAACCCTCGTCTCACGTGGCCCGGTTCACTCCCCAACTATTGTGGCTATTCCACGACGCACATACGGCACATCATCTCGTAAGTCAAGACTAAATGAGAGAGAGAGGGAAGGAAGAAT
Organism: Rhipicephalus annulatus; assembly: GCA_013436015.1. NCBI lineage: Eukaryota > Metazoa > Arthropoda > Arachnida > Ixodida > Ixodidae > Rhipicephalus > Rhipicephalus annulatus. The sequence continues at coordinate 61,073 of WOVY01014165.1, read as the reverse complement.
AGGTACTATGTGTCTGAATAGCGACACCATACCTGGAAAAGGGGAAAGAGAGATGAACGTATGCAGTGGATAAGCGAAAAAAAAAAAAGTATCTTTGATCCCGCCGACATTGGAATCGGTATAACACGAGGGTGAAACGTGTCTTTACAAGTAAAGCACTTCACCTTTCATTGTTCATTGATAAATGAGAGCTTCTACAATGTCTGCTCGTGTTTGGCACCGTGTGACACGGATTCACCAACGCATACGCCTACCGGTACATCTTCATTCCGACGACTAACGTCAGTGATCAATCTTTGTGCTAGCCCCAGCAGTTGACATTAACCCGAAAACAACGTATACGTTGAATCCCGAGCAAAGATGGCGTCTACAAACACATCAGAACCAGTCACACTGAACATATCAGGCCTGATGACGATAATATGTGGGGTTTAACGTCCCAAAACCACCATATGATTATGAGAGACGCCGTAGTGGAGGGCTCCGGAAATTTCGATCACCTGGGGCCCTTTAACGTGCACCCAAATCTGAGCACACGTGCCTACAACATTTGCGCCTAACACGTCAGGCCTCGTCATACCAAATGCGACACGTTTAAATACCCACTCTTTCCACGGGCCATTGGAGCTTGAAGCGCGTAACCAAATGATATTCGTTGAGTGTCAATCTGTGGATGAATTCATCGGTGAAACTGGATTTTTTTTCTGTACATTGGCATGTGCTCCGCATTGTAAATGTTTGCAGGAGAGTGGGTAGCAGTATGGTGCTGATGTAGCTTGAACTGATGGCATATGCCTCGTGGGGATGATGTAGCTTGAACTGATTAGCGTATCGATTGAGCACTGTACTTTTGTATCAAAAATTCCATTTTGGAATGTACTTATTGATGTATACATAAAGGCGTCCCGCAACACTTTTCCAAGTGATCCTCCTCATTAAAAAAGTTCGTTGTATGACAAGTCGACTGCCGCAAAACAAAAAAAATAGAATCCGTGAAGTACAAACGGAGATACAGTGATTTGCCACACGTTTTGAATGCTCTCTCTCTCTCTCCTTCATTTCTTACCAGCGAGCGCACTGAAAGCTACGGAGGAGGGATGGCAAGGGCACGAGATATCTCCACTCGTTAGTCCGTGTCCTCACCTGGAGCACTTTATTTTCGGCCTTTGTTGTCACATACTCACGGACGTCCATCTATCCGTGCGTGCTCTGGCATGGTGCAAGGTTGCGCCGCCAGGGCGCGCCAACGGACGTCGGTTGCGCCTCGCATCGGACTGCAAAGTGCTCGCGATTGTGCCCAGCGTGCCCACTCGTTTCAGAAGGTGGACGCGTGCATCGCGTTGCATTCTGACTGACGCTGTCTCAATAGGCATAAGCTTTGGAAACTATAGACACTTTGAACACACTCTGCAGCTTACGAAGCGTCCTTGACTTACTTATTAAATGCAAAGTATTTCTTAACGAACTTCGGCGACCTTTTAGCGTATCTCCTGCAGATCCACGCGATCACTTCACTTGCAGACAGGGGACCAAAGTAAGCGGGCGTTCAGCTTCGTTTGCGTTGAAATTTATTCCCTCGCCAGGAAAAACTTGACAGCGCCTGCGCAGTGGCCTGTGCTTTAAATGAGAAGCATTTCTTTGCCAACTTCGGCGACATTGAATCTATCTATCTATCTATCTATCTATCTATCTATCTATCTATCTATCTATCTATCTATCTATCTATCTATCTATCTATCTATCTATCCGCCTACGGCTTTCAGCTGTCCTGGCTGCCTCAATTATGGTATCAATAGCAAAATTGGTGTGGCATAACCTGACTGTATTGCGAGAATGACCGACTAGTCATAACATGAAAATCGTGACATGTATGCCATGAATGTCATAATTCACATTTCATGGTCTTGCTGCTCTTGCTGTGGTTTCGTTCACATTACATTTTGCAAAACTGGTATGATATGGCATGACTGCACGGCAAACATAAGTGACAGACCCTAACGTGCAAATCATGACATGCACGTCATGATTTTCATGTTATGACTAGTCATGACTACACGTCACGCTCATGGTGCGCTCGCGGTCGTTTCGCTAGCTTCACATATACCAAATTTGGTCTTACGAGACGTGAATGGAAGACGAAGGTATGTGACTGGTGCAAGCAAGATAATCATGAAATGCGTGTCATGTAGGAACATGACTACATGAGTGACTGATGTGTGGGATTTAACGTTCGAAAACCACCATATGATTATGAGAGACGCCGTAGTGGAGAACTCCGGAAATTTCGACTACTTGTGGTTCTTTAAAAGGGCCCTGCAACACTTTTTGAGCATGGTCAGAAAATGCTGCCGATGGGCAGCAGAGGCTCCCGACAACACGAGAGCCAAAAATTATAGCGTAGCACGCGACCTGGAATTCACAATAAGTTTTCTAAGTCAGCTAAATACTGATTTCTTTTCTCTCGACAAATCACGCAATATACCCAAAAATCACACGTAGCAAGCCTATCTATCAGAAATTGGCCAATTTGAACAAGGTGCGCTCGCTCGTTACAGATATTGCTGCGGGAGGCCGCTACTTGTCCACGTGTGCGCGCGCGATCACACTGGCAAAGCCGCGCATTTGAAGCCACCAAAAAAAAGCGCTCAAGGCCACGAGGTTGGCGTGACGTGCCTCAGTGGCCCTGCCATACCTCCCTGCTTGGCTTCCAGGGTTTCCGTCAGGACGAGAGAATGCAATTGCAGCATGCGACAAACTTTTGTAACTCCACTCACACTGGACGAATCCTTAAAATTTTTGTGGCGTTGAACTCGTGAGGCAATAAGCTCTCCCTGTGGATTGATTCCATGGTTACTTGAAAAAGTGTTTCAGGGCCCCTTTTAACGGGCACCCAAATCTGAGCACATGAGCCTACAGCAATTTCGCCTCAATCAAAAATGCAGCCACCGCAGCCGAGATTCGATCCCGCGACCTGCAGGTCAGGAGCCGAGTACCTTAGCCACTAGACCACCGCGGCGCAGTAGAACATGCCTACATGCCACGCTCATGATGCGTTCGTGGCCGTTTCGCTAGCATACCAGATTTGGCGTTACGTGACGTCAATGGGTGACGAAAGTATATGACAAGCGCAAACATGATAATCATGACATGAGTGTCATGTATGCACTCGCAGCCCATTCGATAGCTCCACATGTACCGAATTTGGTATCGCGTGACGTGAATGGACGACGAAGGTAAATGACACGTCCAAGCATGATAATCTTGACATGTGGGTCGCGTAAAACATGACTACATGTTACGCTCACAGCGTCCGTTTCGCTAGCTTCGCATATCACGTCACGTGAATCACGGTGTCACGTGATACTAAATTTAGTATCACGTGAGGTGAATAGGCGGCGAGGGTGAATGACACATCCAAACATGATGATCATGGCATGGATGTCATGTATGACATAATTTTAGTCCACCTTGTAGCGTTGTGCTGAATGTCATGTACGACATAATTTTAGTCCACCTCGATGATTTATTTGATGATTGATTTATATGTAGGGTTTAAGTTCCCAAAACCACCATGTGATTATGAGAGACGCAATTTTAGTCCACCTCGTAGCGTTGTGCTGATTTTAAAGTGACATATCAACCGTTCTCATTCGCACTTCGTATATCATCGATTCGCACAGTACGTGGGCTCTGCCTATTTTTATTTGTTACTATTTTTTCTACAATGCGTGACCTCCTTTCAGTGTGATCGCAAAGCACGCGGCGGTATCCCCTCGCGGCTTCCGAAACCACGTAGCACACGATGCTCAAATCAGCCGATAGCCGGGAACGTTTTGTTTATGGCGCGGTCATTAGAGTTCATCGTATCACTAGTGGAGAGAGGTGTGAGCGATTCGTATGTTTACTTCCAGAACAGGTTATAAATTCAAGGCTGCGTGCTGCGCTATAATTCACTCGGGTGGTTTCAGGGCCCTCTATATACTACCAATCGTCGGTGCATTTGTTTTCTTTTCAATTTTACTTTTTATCGACGAACGCATTTGCAGCAGTATAAAGTTAATTAGTCATTCCGAATCACAATAAAGGATCTGCTTTCTTTTTTTCATAATGGCCTGATAGAACATGTTTTCTTTTCATTACGACATTGCTGATTACGACATTTCACGCTATTCGCCCTGTTGTGGATAGCAATCAGCTTCAAGGCGACATCTGTAAAAGAAGAACGTAATAATTACGTACATTGTTTGCCATAGTTTAAATACATATATAGGTAGTTTACGTAGTGTATCATACTAAGTTTAAAAAGAACGTAATAATTTAAGGATCTTCAATGCTTTCTACAGAAAACGGGCTAACCGTAAGTTGACGTGGTGGGGTCCTAATGGTAAGACCGAAAATGAAGTACACTTCATTCTGTGTACACAGCCAGGCATTGTACATGATGTAGAATAAGTTGACAAGATCCGATGCAGTGACCATAGATAGGTAAGAACTCGTGTTCACCTAGATACGTAAGAAGCCAATTAGTGAGCTAGCGGTGAGAGCGACAGTACAGGAATACAGAGTTTCGCTTCAGAATAGATTCGGGGCTTTAAGCGAGGTAACCGACGTTAGCGTTGGCAAAATGAACGATGATCCAGACAGTGTCATCGAAGAGTCACTAAACAGGACACTGGGAAACTATTCCAGGAGGCGAAAAATCTCATTAACCCGCCACGATCGGCTAATGGCCAATGCACTGGGCTGCTGACCCGCGGGTCACGGGATCGAATCTCGGCCGTGGCGGCCACATTTTCGATGGAGGCAAAGAAGCTTGAGAATTGTGTGCACGTTCAAGAACCTCGGGTGGTCGAAATTACCGGAGCCCTCCACTACGGCATCTCTGGTCGTTTTGGGAGGATGAACCCCAACAATGGTTACTGTTTAAAATCTCATTAAGAAACAACAAACCATAAAATCCTCAAGTGCAACAAAAAAAGGTAAAGCAGCTTTCGAAGTGAACCAATAGGCGCAAGGTAGCCGACATAAGAAGGTATAACATGGAGAGAATCGAGCATGCTGTAAAAAACAGGAGAAGCCTAAAAGCTGCGAAGGCAAACTTGTGTATAGGCAAAAATCGGATGTATGCATTAAGGAACAAGGAAGGCAATGTCACAACCAATATGGATAGTATATTTGAGGTGACGAAACAGTTTTTCAGAAAGTTGTACATAATCCGAAACAACCAGGACAATACCGTAAGACACAATAATCTAGATGAATTTGTCATTCTACCAGTAACGACAGGGGAACTAATAAAAGCCCCACAAATAATAAAAAAAGGCAAAGCCGCTGGTGAGGATAAAGCAACAACACACCTGCTTTAAGATGGCGGAGAGATTGTGTTAGAAAGACTGGCCGCTTTATAACGAAGTGTCTTTTGACGAGAGGGTACCAGATTCTTGGAAGAATGCCAACGCCATCTTGACCTATAAGAAAGGAGACGTCAAGGATTTGAAAAATTGAGAGGCCGATCAGCTTACTGTCCGTTCTCAACGAGATATTTGCAAAAATAATAGCTAATAGAATTAGAACGACATTAGAGTTCAATCAACCAAAGGACCAAGCAGTATTTCGTACAGGGTGTACTCCACATTGGACCATATTCATATTAATGATCGGGTCATAAAGAAATACTGGAAGAAATCTACAGGGAATCCGCAGCCACCATAGTCATCCATAAGGCAAGTGACAGAATCCTAAGAAAGAATTGTGTAAGGCAGGGAGACATGGTCTCTCCAATGCTATTCCCCGCGTGTTTAGAAGAGGGTTTCAGGGCTTTAGATTGGGAAGCGCTAGGGATAAGAGTTAATGGAGAGTATCTTAGCAAACTGCGATGTGCTGGTGACATGCTTTGAATTCAGGGGACGATTTACAACTCATTATTATTGAACTAGACAAAGAAAGCAGAAGAATAGGTCTGAAAATCAATATGCATAGAACTAAAGTATTGTGCAACTGTCACGGCAGTAAACAGCGCTACACTCTTTAGAGAAAATGTAGTAGTACTTGCTAACTTTGGTGTATTAATGATGTTACGATCGGCGCTGAAGCCAAGCAGGAAAGAATGTTTGCTGTTCTGCGAACAAGATGCCGAAATGATGCGGGCCTGACAGCCGACAGCTGACAGCCGTCCAAATATGGGTATTGTCCTCCCGACCGGGAAGCGAGGCGCATGCAGTTGTGACGCCGCGCCGCAAAGGGCCCATCTAGACGACCGAAATGGTGTAGGTCGCGCCAGCCTCCTTGAAGAGATGGCGGTGACAGCATAGATTACCGCCAGCCCCAGAAAATGAGCGTGACAAGTGCGGTTCCTTTGATGCTTCTGATGGTGTGGTGGTAGTACGAGCGTGGGAAGCACCCAGCGGCATTTTCACCCCAACGAAGAGACAACTTGACGCTGGAGGGAGAGTGTGATGGCCACGTTGCCGTCAAAACCGTTGACCAGGGCGTGTGTGGGCGGTACCGTCGAAAGTGATGTGTGTGCGGTGGTTGGACAGAGAAGTTTAAAGCTGTTCCTCAATGTAATGGCGAAGGGAAAAAAGACTTTTGATAAGCTGCCGCAGTGTGCTCCTGAGAGAGCCTTCGACGTGATCTTCACGGTGTAAAACGACATCTTCGTCAAGATGTTCATCTTGGGGCGAGTTTCACATCAGCATGATCACCATCATGAACACGCCCACTGCAGGGCAAAGGCATCTCCCATGATCCGCCAACCAGCGCAGTCTTGTGCTTTCTGCTGCCACGTTATACGAGGAAAAAATTTAATCTCATCGGCCCACCTAAGTTTCTATCTCCCACTTGCGCGTTTGCCTTTCTTTGATAATTTAGTCAGTTGCCGTTAATGACCACGCAATCGAATGCTACATCTTCGTTTCTGTTTGATTCATAGAAAAAAGAACCGCCAGACGTTACTATGAAGAATGGCGCGAGTTGTTCAAAAATTCAATTTCCGCGTAGTTACATCGGGAAAGGGGGTGCCATCTAGCGGTGCTCAGTTGAACCAAAAAACGTCTACAATCTTGGAGCCAATGGTGGTAAATTGATCAAAGGCCGTTGTTGCTGCTGTGGCTCCTGCTGCTTTCGGTCAGCTGCTACTTGCGCAGTAAAGCCGGGCAACGTTGTGCACAGCAACACACGTGAAACGGTACGGCCGGTCTGCTTCTTGAGGCGGGTAATTTGAAGTGCGCTAACCTGATTCGGACCACTAAAACGTGATTTTGTTTTAAAATAGGGCCTTCTTTCGCACAAAAGTAATGCTACGGGGTTTCTGGACCGCTATTTCAACCATAAACGTCGACTTAATAGTTGCCTTTAGCTTTCCTTTAATAACAGTTACTTGGTGCTGATGGTATGCGACAAAAAAGTAACTGTTGCCACCCTCGCCGTTACTAAGTGTAGTTATATACTAGCAGGGTTGTAACATATGTGACGCACTATTGTTGGGACTTCGGGTTGACAGGGATCTCATCACTGCTATCTGTTGTTGAGATGTTGGGACTTGGACTCGGGGGAGGGGGGGGGGGGAGACGCCGAGCACGAACAGACTGATGAGGAAATATGTACAACAAGAATGAAGGCTTTCGAGAAATGCAAATAACTTGATCAGGTGCAGATACCAGTTCTTGTACAACTTCGACATCTTGCAATGAACAAGCCGCTTGGAATAACGTTTGAGAACGTTAGCCAACGTTACTTGCATAAACTTTGAACGTTAGCAGGATGGACGTCCTCAAAAGTTTTGCCCAGTGGCTTGTGCCTGAGTTCAATGGGAGGGATGCATTCATTATATGAATAGTAGACACTACATGCGCAGCCTTGGGGAGATGGAGGAGTCCGGACTTCTCCCCCGTTTCCCCCCCCCCCCTTTTTTTTTCTAATTTTGCATGTTTATACATACCCGAGCGAACACATACAGCGTATGGTTGAACAAGTACCGGCGGAAAAATGTTCCTGACTATGATATAGTAGTGAGCATGCTTGATACAGGCAGATGATGGCAAGCACACGGTCTGAATGTTGAGGCTGCGGTATGACCTTTAACTATACGACATCTCCGTGAAAGTAAACTTACTGTTTCAGCTGCACGTCTGCGTTGTACAGTGCGTCTCTGTCGGAACCACAGCGTCGAGCAGCGCGTGCACCACGGTGGCGCCGAGTGAAGTTCGCAGTGCTGGCTGTTATGAAAGTCAGCCACACGTGACGCGGTTTCGGAGAACCGTGACGCCAGAGGCGAGTCCCACTGAGCAACGGCAGGGGTCTTTTAAACAGTAACAGCGGGTCTTTAAGCTTCAATTAACGTCCACAAAGGCCGGCTGATGACCCAAGACTGTTGATGAGGAAAAAAATAGTTGATGGGAGAAGCGTCGACACTGATAGGAAAGTACCAGAATGCTGAAAGAAATAATTAGTAGGTGTTTGGCTTTGCAATACTTTCAAATTAAATAAATATTCACCTACTATGCTGTCACACCTGTCCCGTTTATTAGGGAGGCGATCGCCGGGCTAATTCCAAGAGCCGAAGTATCGGCCCCCCGAACCGCACCACGAAAGCGTGGACAATTTTGAAGTGGTCCTTTTTGGTGCGCCAGCGGACGCCGGTCGTGGCCCAAAGAACAAGTCAGAGCCGGGAGTTGATAAACAAACAAATTATATTCTCAACAATGGCAGATCGAAAACAATACATAAAAAATGCACACTCCACAATAGTTGCATACAATATGTCACCAATCAAACCAATCAATCAACGTACTACACAATACAATCGGCCACACTCAAAACAACGGACACAGACAACGATACGCACTATAATGCAGTCGCATGCATTGAACAACCAAGACACTTAAGGACTAAAGAGATAGAAAACCTATTCAGTCCAAAGTCCTTGGAACAAAAGTCCGAATGATACTCTTCCGAGAATCACTCACTCAAAGTCCAGCGTTGTTGTCGTTCCGCAGCTCTAGAAGTTTCTCTCCCAGGAAACCTCGCCGGAGTTTCTCTTCCAGGAAAACTTCCGTCTTCAATAGGCCACTCTCCAAGCTTCAAACTTCTTCGCCGGAAATCCGTCGGCTTCACACACGCAGCTGTTGCCCGCGTCTTCGCTCGATAGCGGTAAACCCACGCTCTTGCCTGTAGCTCGAGCCGTCCCTACGGACCAAAAACTTCGCCGACTACACGGCGGAATCTCGACGCGCTCTGGCGTTAACTTCCGTCACCCCCTGTTCTGTCACTACGGGCAGAACCTTCGCCGACTCCACGGCGGAATTCCTACGCGCTCTGGCGTTAACTTCCGTCACCTCCTGCTTTCTCGTCTCGGCTGCTCGATTAAATACGTTCCGCGCCGCCTTCCAGAATTTTCTCGTCCTTTCGTCGGCGCGATACGCAGCGAAGGCTGGGAAGAGGGCGAGACGGTTGGAATGCCCTCTCCGGCGGGTGAGTCAACTCGGTATGACCACGCCTCCTTTGTTCTAGAAAGGTCGAGCGTTTGCCCGGCCGCCGCTGTGGGGTGAGGAGGTTCGTCTGCGAAGCCGTGCTTCTGCGGGGAGAGCGCGCGCCCGGGAGCCTTGGATGTTTGCTTTCTTTTTTTTTTCTTTTTACCTCGCGGCGTTTCCACCGCCCGTTGTCGCAAGGATTTGGCGGCGCGCTCTTTTTTAGCGCTCGTTCTGTGACACTGCCCCCCACTTTAAGAATATTATCTCATAATATTCAAAACTCCACAGACGAGCGCGAAAAGTCACCACACATTCTCACAGACTGTAACACCATCAGTCGCTCATAACACTTCACACTCACAATAGATCACGCAATACAATCTTACATTGTAGTTCAATTCCACAACACATGAAATATAGCCACAGGTACATGCCTACAACACTTCATCACACATTCCAAACAATACAAACGTACAAAGTTCTGTCTATACAACAATTATACAACACTATACATCACATCATTGCACAGAACACTGACTCGCTCGACATACACTTGAGACACAGGATAACACAACATTAACACAACATATGGCACTCAGCACTGCCCGACACATTCTGATTCCACCTGAGCACCTATCTTGAGTACTTCGAACAGCGCTTGCGCCCCTTTTTGCGGTGCTCGCTCGATCTCTTCTTGTGCTTCCACGTTCTTTTTCGGCGAGCCCTTTCCAACGACGATATCTGAGGCGTCGTCTCAGCCATCGTTGTCTCTTCCGACACCGTTAATGCGTCATTGCATTCGACGGGTCCTGTCTGTTTATTTACCCGCTTGATAATGCCTCTACATTTTTCCCGGCTTGCCAACTCCGTCTCCTTTACACTGTCGGTCGGTTGAGGTCGTGCCGACGTAAGTCCGGTTGCTCGGCCCGTGAACTTATTCGACCCGATCGTCTTCTCCTTCGCTGTCTCTTGCGCCGCAGCTTCACCTTGGGCTCTAGTGAGATCCGTCACGGGATGCTCCTCCACTGTATCTCGCGGCCGCTGTGTTGGCGAGGGCTCTATCTTCGGGTCTTCTCCCAAACATTCTGGATCACTTGGCCCTCGCGCCCCGTCGATGTTTCCGATGACAAGGTCATACAGGGGGGTCGTCATGCATAAAGCAGTAACCTTCCCGCTGAAGTACGGGGTTTCAACCTCAATTTCTGCTTCGGGAAGCATCCGAACCGTACGGTCAATTAGGCAAACCGGTTTCGTTCTGCCTGTCAACTCACTTTCCCGTACCAAATCTCTCCGCACGATAACCGTGGAGCTGCCGGTATCTCTTAACACCGTAATCTTTTTGTCCGCAACTTTTCCAGGCAGCGCTGGCATTCCTTTCGTGACACCGGTTGGCTGTTTTGACATTACAGCACCAACAATAGGAATTTTTTCCCCATTTTTCAACTCTACGAATCCATCGGTAACGGCATTATTATCCGATTTCGGTGCTGCTTGCACACAGGATACCTGGTGAGTTTGACTCACTCCGTTCCGACAAGCATCTGCTTTGTGCCCAGTCTGACCACACTTAAAACATTTTACTGTCGTAGGGCTCGTGAAGATTGTTCGACAGTTTTTCGCGCGATGACCCACTCGGTTGCACAGAAAACATCGCGGAATGCTCTCTGGTGCACGCTTCTTTTCTTCGGAAGCGAATTTCTTCGAGTCATCGGGACAATCCTTCTTGACCTTGGCCAAATTAGTGCCACCTTGCGCTTCCAAGAATTGATCAGCCAATTCAAGCATGTCTTCAAGTGAGTCAGCCTTCCTCTCTTTTAAGTACAGTGACAGGCTTGGGTGGCAACTAGTAAGAAATTGTTCTCTAATTAGCAGCTCTCTAAGCTCATCGTACTCCCGCGCTGTCCCTGAAAGTTCAATCCACCTGTCGAAATAATGGCTAAGTCGGGCGGCATACTGCGTAGCCGTCTCCCCATCAGCTGGCTTTCCTGTCCGAAATCTGTCCCGGAATCCTTCCACAGTGAATCTAAATCGCTTCAACAAAGCAGCTTTCACCTTTGCGTAGTTGGCTGCATCGGTCGGCGTCAGCCTACCGTACACACTGAGCGCTTCACCACTCAAGCAAGTACTCAAAGCAGTTGCCCATTGCTGTTCCGGCCAATTCTGGCTCCTCGCAATCGTCTCAAATCTGTGGAGGTACGCGTCTAGGTCGTCCTTCCTTTCATCAAACGCTACGAGCAGCTTGCTTGGGTTCAAGCGGAAGCCGTGATCTTCCCGTTCGCTGCTTTCAACTCTAGCTTGGACGGGAGTTTCACTTCGCTGTTGCAAACGGAGCCGCTCGAGTTCCATCTCGTGCTGCCGCTGCCGCTCCCTTTCCTCTCTTTCTTCTTTCAGCTGGCGCTCTCTCGCTTCTCTTTCATCTCTCGCCCTTTCGGCTGCCAACTTCTCTCTCTCCAGCTCCAACTTCAATTGCTGCTCTCTTTCTTCTTTCGCCCTTTCAGCTGCAAGCTTTTCTCTCTCCAACTCCAACTGCTGCTCTCTTTCTTCCTTCGCCCTCTCTGCCGCCAACCTCTCTCTTTCCAGCTCTGCTGCTTTTTCTTCTTTGGCTCTCTCTTTTTCTTCTTTTTCCTTCTGGGTGACCCACTTCCGTAGTTCGGCGCCAGAAAGACCCATCTTTTCACCAAGAGCAACTAACTTTTCGAGATCCATTGTGTCTCGCAACTCGCAACTAAAACCTTGCCGCGTGCAAAAAGTATCTGCCTAAATCGGTCTATCGGAACACTCTCCTGCACTCGTTAACGAGAACACTGAACAACACACAAAATCGTTCCGATAGCACTATCAACAACTCGAGGCTCTTTCTTACTACTTTGGACACACTGTGCACCAAAAGGTCCTGTCTCGCGGACGCCAGATTATTTGTCACACCTGTCCCGTTTATTAGGGAGGCGATCGCCGGGCTAATTCCAAGAGCCGAAGTATCGGCCCCCCGAACCGCACCACGAAAGCGTGGACAATTTTGAAGTGGTCCTTTTTGGTGCGCCAGCGGACGCCGGTCGTGGCCCAAAGAACAAGTCAGAGCCGGGAGTTGATAAACAAACAAATTATATTCTCAACAATGGCAGATCGAAAACAATACATAAAAAATGCACACTCCACAATAGTTGCATACAATATGTCACCAATCAAACCAATCAATCAACGTACTACACAATACAATCGGCCACACTCAAAACAACGGACACAGACAACGATACGCACTATAATGCAGTCGCATGCATTGAACAACCAAGACACTTAAGGACTAAAGAGATAGAAAACCTATTCAGTCCAAAGTCCTTGGAACAAAAGTCCGAATGATACTCTTCCGAGAATCACTCACTCAAAGTCCAGCGTTGTTGTCGTTCCGCAGCTCTAGAAGTTTCTCTCCCAGGAAACCTCGCCGGAGTTTCTCTTCCAGGAAAACTTCCGTCTTCAATAGGCCACTCTCCAAGCTTCAAACTTCTTCGCCGGAAATCCGTCGGCTTCACACACGCAGCTGTTGCCCGCGTCTTCGCTCGATAGCGGTAAACCCACGCTCTTGCCTGTAGCTCGAGCCGTCCCTACGGACCAAAAACTTCGCCGACTACACGGCGGAATCTCGACGCGCTCTGGCGTTAACTTCCGTCACCCCCTGTTCTGTCACTACGGGCAGAACCTTCGCCGACTCCACGGCGGAATTCCTACGCGCTCCGGCGTTAACTTCCGTCACCTCCTGCTTTCTCGTCTCGGCTGCTCGATTAAATACGTTCCGCGCCGCCTTCCAGAATTTTCTCGTCCTTTCGTCGGCGCGATACGCAGCGAAGGCTGGGAAGAGGGCGAGACGGTTGGAATGCCCTCTCCGGCGGGTGAGTCAACTCGGTATGACCACGCCTCCTTTAATAATACGGAAAGACGGGCTAGTTGGTACTGCTGCATAATTGAAGTTTTTGCGCACACACACAAGGACACAGAAGAAGGGAACACAAGGACCAGCGCAGACTAACAACTGATTTTTATTAAGTAAGAAAACAGAATATATACGCTTCCTTGCACCCCATGATCACCGCGCATGAGCAAAAACGGCATCGTACAATCTTAAAAAACCATAAATATCACATGTTGTTCAGCAATTCAATTTCTTTTTCACTAAGCGATATCGACGGATGGCTGATGCACATATCTTTAAGTCTAGATATGTGCCACGCTTCTACTATTTCTCTTGTTGTCTGATTTGGGTGTACATACACAACCTTAGTTTGATCAAACAACGGCTTACATGCACTAAAAGAACAACGCGCACAGTGCATTGCTAAATGTGTTTCTGGCCTCCCCTTCAAGTTGGTCATGTGCTCCTTCAACCTCACATTTAAGCATCGGCCAGTTTGACCGACATAAAAGTTCCTAGTTTTTAAAAGGCCTAGTTTTTACATCTGAACAACCCACCGAAAACTGTTTACAGTTCCTAGATATGAAGCTTGTTTTTGAAAAGAACCATGTGTGTTGGAAGTATTCGCCTAGAACAGAGAAGCCCCTGTTGCAGTACGCTTCATCCCATTCAAGGATAGTAAAAAACGGTATAGCAATGGGGTGTTTCAATTCAGCTCTGACAAAAACATGCAAGCACAAGTTAAAAGAATCTTTCCTTGAGCAGAAGGTAAAGCTGGAAAAGGCAGGATACCCTAACTCGTTTCTTCTAACTGCAAGCGAAAGATTAATGAAGAAAATGAAATCCGGGGAGAAAGAGGAAAGAAGCCAAGATACAAAGAAAATTTCGGTAATCCCCTACGAGCATGGTTTCTCCCATAAACTTAAGAAGGTGGCAGCTAAATATGGTGTCAAAGTTGTATTCTCGGCAAAGAACAAACTAGGGGGCGTGTGTCCGGCTGTAAATAATCTGTACGAGGAAAGGACGAAGGATATCAGTGGCAATTGTTCCAAGCGTGCAGGTCATCAGGTGGTTGAGTGCAAAAGAAAGGTAGTTTATAAGACCCCTTTCAGTTGTGGGAACTTTTATGTCGGTCAAACTGGCCGATGCTTAAATGTGAGGTTGAAGGAGCACATGACCAACTTGAAGGGGAGGCCAGAAACACATTTAGCAATGCACTGTGCGCGTTGTTCTTTTAGTGCATGTAAGCCGTTGTTTGATCAAACTAAGGTTGTGTATGTACACCCAAATCAGACAACAAGAGAAATAGTAGAAGCGTGGCACATATCTAGACTTAAAGATATGTGCATCAGCCATCCGTCGATATCGCTTAGTGAAAAAGAAATTGAATTGCTGAACAACATGTGATATTTATGGTTTTTTAAGATTGTACGATGCCGTTTTTGCTCATGCGCGGTGATCATGGGGTGCAAGGAAGCGTATATATTCTGTTTTCTTACTTAATAAAAATCAGTTGTTAGTCTGCGCTGGTCCTTGTGTTCCCTTCTTCTGTGTCCTTGTGTGTGTGCGCAAAAACTTCAATTACACGCCTCCTTTGTTCTAGAAAGGTCGAGCGTTTGCCCGGCCGCCGCTGTGGGGTGAGGAGGTTCGTCTGCGAAGCCGTGCTTCTGCGGGGAGAGCGCGCGCCCGGGAGCCTTGGATGTTTGCTTTCTTTTTTTTTTCTTTTTACCTCGCGGCGTTTCCACCGCCCGTTGTCGCAAGGATTTGGCGGCGCGCTCTTTTTTAGCGCTCGTTCTGTGACATATGCATACTTAGGAACCACGGCGAAGAGCAACAAATGCGACGGAACTGTCCTCCACCGTAAGCGAGTGATGCTGAAGAGCCATGTCGCAAAAAATCCTCGTGCGTCCAAATATGCATGTATTGATTGACACCGTTGATGATTTATGAAACTACTTTTTTAGTGGCACGCTACGCTTTCTGACGTTCGTGTGGTTCCTGTACAAATATGATTGCTGATAAAGAGCTCTATAGAAATATCCTATGCTGGGTTTTCTCAGCGTTATATAATGTTTACTAATATTGGTCCATGACATGTTGGAGGGCACGCTAGCGCCATCTGGTGCATTTCATCTGACCGAAGCTCGAACCAGATTCGTTTGGTCCGTATAGCAGCGGCCATAAAGTTGATCGCGATCAAAAAAAAAAACGATCCAGATTGCCCTGATCACGATCGAAAGTGCCCGAGTGACACCGGTATTACACAACAAAAACTGTTGCGTTCATTTCGTAACATCCAGATCACTTCCGTTATATATACAGATCACGCCTCGCAAAGCGGATAGCGAGAAAAAAATTAAGACAGCTTCACACTATAGGGGTGCCGAACCTGAACTAAGTGCGGACAGCAACCTTTGTTTCTCTTCGCCTTTATTTTTTTTCCTCCTATCTTTCTTCTTTTCTTATTTCGCGTTTTTCTATTTGTTTCTTTCTCGCCATCTATTCCTTTCGCTTTCTCGCTGTTTCTATTTTTCTTCATATTTCACCCTCTCCCTCTTTGTAAATCAAGCTTGATCCGTCTTTATTTTTTGTATTTTGAACGTACTTTTTTTGCTAATAGTAATAAGTGATCATCCTCAAAGCGCTCGAAAAACAAGAGGAAGAAGATTTCTTTGCGCGAGCGATTGCTCAATAGGCTGTACAAGTTAATATGCTACAGCGCTTGTCTCGTGCAAATGTTCCTCGTTGGGGTGGTTGTTCTTTCGCGCTACCTACTTTAACACGCGACACACGAAGCGTTACGCCCAGCGACTGCGACGGCACACGCACAAAAGCCCAGCCATTCAAAGTGCTCCACTCTTAATGCTCATCACAAAAGTCAATTCACAATTACGTTGCTGTTATTGGGGCACCCAAGGTGAATCTCAAGGAGAACATACGTAAGCCATGCGTACCCCTTTAATTTATTTTTCTTCTATCTCGAGCAACTCTCGAGAGTGTGATTGACGTAGCTACATCCTCCCTGGCAGCGTTTCAAGGCCGCGTGCACAACAGCAAGGACAGCATTGACACGTGCATTTGACAGACGTGATTACACCGTCTGAGACTTGCAATTTATTCATCTCGCGACTTCTCGAACTACGAAGTTGTGGAACGCGTCATTGGATAACTTCGCCCCAAAAGACATTGGGAATGTAAAAAAAAATAATGAAACTGTAGAGAACTTTCATGGCAGCTGCATCTTAATTATTCAACTAAATTAAGGAACCTGATATAAAAAATAATTTTCAACTACTTGGTACGCCATTTATTAACCGCTATGCGGTCCAGAGACTGCGGCATCGCGCTGCTCAGATTGAGGTCACGACTTTGAATACGGTCAAAACAGCCGCATTTTGAGTTATATATGTGGTTCAAAAAAAAAACTGCTGGTATTTCCGAAATAGCGTGTACCGCCACGCAAGCGTGGTGCATGATGAACGCCCTCCGAGCATAGGTGATTGCAGAGTTCCCTTCCACACAGTAAGGGCGAATTCAACGGCACTTTATTCTTCGCTCGAATATACCCCCGTCCTCCCCTCGCCAAAAAGTTACCGCATATATCATCATCATATAAAGACATGCCACGAGAGTTGTTGTGGTGGCATTCTATGTACACGTTATATACACAGTTTTTATTATTTACATATCAATGTACTATATACGGATATTTACATACTGATGCAGTACATATTTTGTTCAAGAGCTTATTTACGGATCACATGAGCTCGGAGGAACGTTTCCCTTTTAGTATAATGGCGTAGTGATCCGTAAAGTACAAAGCTAGATGATCTTTAATTATAGGATGTAGTGGAAAGTTCGAGGAAAGTCTTGACGGTGACCCTGCGCTGCAGCTGCATTTCGAGACCTTCGCGCCGCCACCTTGGCTTCTGCGATGTTCATAGAGAGTAGTGGTATCGACGCGCACTGAGTGATGCCCGGCGAAAGAGAAAGGAAGCACTATATATAGGCGCGGCCACCTAGCGGTCTCCTACCAAACTATAGCACGCGCCGAGAGTGAAGCGAGCGTTGGATGGATGGATTGATATGGCTGTACCCTTTACCTTCCTAGCCCAACGCTCCTCCCCAATTTCTCTCAATCGCTTCTCAAATACAGTTGCCTGAGCGGTGGCGCGCCATCTACAGAGCGCTCTTGAAACGAAGAGCACAGCTGCGCCTCTAGCGGGAGAAATGAGCACGAGTGTGCACACCGGCGCAACAACGAGAGACAACCGTCCAGCAAAAAGAGCAAGCTCCTAAAATAAACAGGCACTGACGGGGATGCAAAAATCAAAAGAAAGCACGCAGGAAGGGTTGCTTTAGCTGGACTAAAGCGAAGCCAGAGAAGCGGTGAAGCATGAAGTTTTTCGAGAGAGCTTTCTCTGGTGAGGCACTATGATGCCAAGCCTGAAACCAAGCATGCCCCGCCACGGTGGTCTAGTGGCTAAGGTACTCGGCTGCTGATCCGCAGGTCGCGGGATCAAATCCCGGCTGTGGCGGCTGCATTTCCGATGGAGGCGGAAATGTTGTAGGCCCGTGTACTCAGATTTGGGTGCACGTTAAAGAGCCCCAGGTGGTCGAAATTTCCGGAGCCCTCCACTACGGCGTCTCTCATAATCATATGGTGGCTTTGGGACGTTAAACCCCACAAATCAAATCAAATCAATCTGAAACCAAGCATGTAGGGAAGAGTGTTTGCGCTCTAACCAACGTCTTCGGAAAATCGTCGGAATGCAACTTACCTCCCACTCTTCTCGTCCTCCTCCCTCTCCTTCTTCTTCCGCTTCTTTCCTACATTCCCGGCTTAAGTTCCCTACGGCATATCCGGAAGGCCGTCTCAGCTCCACAAACGTCATCGGCTATTTGCTGGGCTAACTTTTTTTGTGTGTGGGCCACCTGGGGATTCACGCTATTTTAGTAGCGCATATCCACTTACGATAGACCGTGACTACTAGTGACACCATGGGTGCCATTCTGGACATTGTCGATTTCCGCTATGTCGTCAGATTCCGCCATTGATCGATGATAATTGACCAAGTGAGCTGCCACGGCCCCTCTGATTGGCTTAAAATGCCGCCATTACGAAATTTGGTAATATGGTGGAATTAGACTGCGTCCAGAATAGCACCCCGTGACAATATTATGCACCGAGAAGCTGACACCCCAAGATGGTTCACATCTAGAAAGAAGCGATAACGCGGTACTCACAGCTATAGATTTTCATATAAGAACACTAGAGGGAGCTCCGGCGCCAGTGTCTATGGGAGCTGCAACACATGGCGCTTCAGCGGTGTGGTGTACACGTATCCCGAAGGAGTACGGCCACCAGCGTGGGTCCGGTCTTAGCGAGCCGCAGGGCACGCGTTAACCGTCGCCGTGGCGGGAAACACGATACTGCTCAAGTCGCAACACTTTATTGTGGCAACACCAAACGCAGTACAGCCCGTTGCAAAAAGGCGCGGCGGGAAAGCAAGTAGGCTTATCCACGCCACGGGCACAAAGTACTACACAGGGGTGCCACGAGCACGTCTCCGCGGTAAAGGTGATCCACGGAGACACCGGAGCAAAGGCCCGGTTGCTCGAGCGAGGGCAAAGGCGCTCGCGTTGGCTTCGAAGGGAGACGGGTCGGCGTAGCTAGGCCACGCACTAGGACACCGTACTGCCCTTCGGCCGTGAGTACGCAGCGGGGCAACAAAAGGTGAGCGTTCGCATCGGGCGCGAGGCACCGTCAGCGAAGTCCGACGAGCCCCGAGCGACGGGACTCGACGGACGGAAAAGAATGCGTGGCTCACCGTTTGAAGTCCCGGACTGTACTCCCCGCTCCCGACGCAGCGCGCGAAAAAACCTCTCGGGGGTCCCCGCGCGCGGCGCCACAGTCAACATCCGCTACCGGGTGAGGGAGTTAAACGTCACTCCGCCCTTCCCAGCGCGGCTGACAGCAAAGGAGGGCAGACATGTCGGGACATGAGAATTGGAGAAAGGCGGGAAAGCCCGCGCAAAGGCAGCGGGCCAGCCTCAATTCCCACATCCCCCTCTCCTAAATTTGCCCTTTACCGGTCTGCAAAAGGCAGCCGGACGTCACCCATGCAGCTAAAATGACACTGCTATGAGCGACAGGCTAACCTCAGTCCAGCCCTGCTACTGCTGCTAAAAAAATGATTACAAAGGAGAAACAAAACATAACTAACAAAACAAACACATGACGCTATACAAATAACTGCGGAAGGGAGCACAGAAAAGTGGGACTAGTGTTCGTGTTGGTGCTGAAGTGGGATGGCGTCCACTGCGCGGAGGGGCGGAAAAGCGTGACAGTGTCCGCTGGGTGCGATGCCCGAGTGCGAGGTCAGAGGTACGGGAGGGCTCACTGATGGCTCGTTGCTGCTTTTGATCAGCCGCGAGTCCGATGAAAGCCGCTTCGGTTGTTCGGAGGCCCCGCATATCTGGCTCGATGAGGGAGGTGGACGTTGCGGGAAGCCGGGCCTCTCCGGTGGTCAGGGAGGCCGAACCCAAATTGGCTGCGAGGCGCCCTGGCGTTGGCCGGCAGCATATAGCTGCTTTCAGCTGGCCTCGCGCAGGAGCCATGGTGGGAAAAGGCAGCAGGGCTTCTTCGGCGACAGCCGAGAGCAGAGCACAGCCAGATGGTCTGACATCAGTGGGTCAATGCCCCCCCCCCCCAGCACCTCCAGTGTCCGCGTCGATGGAGGGGCAGCCATGACGCACTCTTCGCGGGCTCGCACTGAAGCGTCACGCACTTACACACGCACACACACCGCCGATGGCTGCGCGAGCGTAGGCGCAAAGCGTCCTTCGTCTCTCTCCCCTGGCAAGCACCGACACCCAAGGTCACACACAGCTCCCTTCGCGGTAGATTAAACGAACACGAAAAAAAGTAAACACAGAGCAAACTGACACTAAACATCTGGCAAAAAACATAAAATACAAATAACGCTTAATATTAGACAAAAGAAACATAAAATACACATTAACACTTGAAAAAAACTGGCAGCAGACAGGGCGGGGTTAACTTCTTTACGAGAAAAGGCCGTAAAGAAGCTAACCTATACTGAGGCTAGACGGTAAACTGAGGGCCTTCGGTTGCGGAGAAGTCCGCCGTCCGGCGCGAAATCACAAAGGTGACCGCTTCCTCAGATTATACCGGTGCGGGGTCCGAATGCGGTCCGCCGCTCCGGGTGTGCCCGTTGCTTGCGCGAAGTGCCGCAGGGCGCTGGCGCGAGCTCGTCAGACCGTGACAAAGGGCTTCAGGTCTGCGATGTGGGCACGGCTGAGTTTTCCCAAAGGGGATCTTTCAGCTAGTACGCGCCACGGACGCTCACTGACAATCGGTTCATAAGACCGGGCGGCTTTCCAACCCTTGGCTCAACCGTTTGTCAGACGTGGCAGGCACGGAATAGCGATAAAAGCCACGCTTCGTGCCGGGCCAGGTCACAACATCGCTCAGTTTGCAAAAACTTTCGAGCCACTCAGGTGACCGGCCATGGATTCGTCGTGAGAGGATCGCAACAGTGCGGCTCTCAGACTTTTGGGCATAACCACCTTAAACGGGTCTAAGGACTCGTCGTCAGTGGCTATATACTTCAGCAGGAGCCCGTCATGGTCCAGCAAAAATGAATCCGCCGGGGACTCAGCGACACACGCTGTATCAGCCCCCTAATCGCGCCCGCCGCAGAACAAGCAGCGTAACGGCGCGCCTCTCAAGACGGTTTAACGGCGCCCGCCGCAAAGCAAGCAGCGTATACGGCGCTCCGTCCCTCCGAGACTCGAAACGGATCACTTTGCTGAGCCTTCAGTAGCTCTTCGCTGCTGAAAGCGATTCCCATTCTCCCAAAATGGGGGAGTCTGGTATCGCGCCCACTCAGGACCGCAGCAACCGCCGCGTGCACGGCGTCACGGGTTCGCTCTCGGCATGGTGGCCTTCGGAAAGTTCCCCCGCTCGGCCGCTACGCAGTGCGCCGCTTACCTGGATAGCAGCCAAGGTCGTCCTCATGGGGACTCCCCCTTTCCGCCGCTGTTTCGCCCCCGACGCTTGCATGTGCTAAGGCACCGCGAGCGGCCGTCGCACCGAAATCCAGGTTCTCGGCAGACAACAGGGGGCACGAGATAGCGCGTCAGCTACCACGTAGGAGTGCATACACCACAAAAAGGGGTGACGACACGGGCGAGCGCCGAAGGGCGCCCGTCGATAGAGGCGGTTGCCTCTTTGTGCAAAGCGACGCGCCATCTCCAAAGGGAGCGGCTAGGCGCCTCGTGTCGTCACCGCAATAGGGGGTGCCGACACGGACGGGTGCAGAAGGGTTCCCGTCAACAGAGGCAATTGCCTCCGTGTGCAACGCGGCATCCGCTAAAAGGGACAGCGGACAAAAGTCCCGCGAAGCAGCCATGTTGCGACAAGCCCGAATCGCGCAGGCGAACTGACTCGCTAAGAGCAATCAAAAGCTAGAGCTTTTGATACCGCGTTGGGCGCCAGTGTGGTGTACACGTATCCCGAAGGAGTACGGCCACCAGCGTGGGTCCGGTCTTAGCGAGCCGCAGGGCACGCGTTAACCGTCGCCGTGGCGGGAAACACGATACTGCTCAAGTCGCAACACTTTATTGTGGCAACACCAAACGCAGTACAGCCCGTTGCAAAAAGGCGCGGCGGGAAAGCAAGTAGGCTTATCCACGCCACGGGCACAAAGTACTACACAGGGGTGCCACGAGCACGTCTCCGCGGTAAAGGTGATCCACGGAGACACCGGAGCAAAGGCCCGGTTGCTCGAGCGAGGGCAAAGGCGCTCGCGTTGGCTTCGAAGGGAGACGGGTCGGCGTAGCTAGGCCACGCACTAGGACACCGTACTGCCCTTCGGCCGTGAGTACGCAGCGGGGCAACAAAAGGTGAGCGTTCGCATCGGGCGCGAGGCGCCGTCAGCGAAGTCCGACGAGCCCCGAGCGACGGGACTCGACGGACGGAAAAGAATGCGTGGCTCACCGTTTGAAGTCCCGGACTGTACTCCCCGCTCCCGACGCAGCGCGCGAAAAACCTCTCGGGGGTCCCCGCGCGCGGCGCCACAGTCAACATCCGCTACCGGGTGAGGGAGTTAAACGTCACTCCGCCCTTCCCAGCGCGGCTGACAGCAAAGGAGGGCAGACATGTCGGGACATGAGAATTGGAGAAAGGCGGGAAAGCCCGCGCAAAGGCAGCGGGCCAGCCTCGATTCCCACAGCGGGCATGAGAATGATGGTTAGTACACTGGTAGGGTGGCTAGAATGGGGAGGTGTGATGACCGGCCTCCGGAGGCTGGCCCAAAAGCGCGTTCCTGCCGCGCGGTGGCACTGCCGGTGGGGGCGCTGTGCTTTTCTCGCGTCGTCTACTTGCCTCTGGGCGGGTAAATGATTCGACCGCGCTCAGTTTTACCGCTGTAGTCTTTTCAATTATGTTGTTGACGTCGAGAAACTCTCACGTGTAATCTACAAGCGCAAACCACGCAGCCGATACAGAGCGTGGGTTTCGCGGCCACTTCTTGCGAGGTGGGCGCGCTTGTCACGCGAAAAATAGTTTAGAGGAATCTCTCCCGCAGACCAGCAGGTGGCAACAACCCTGCGTGTGTCGCTCGCATATTTGTTATACATTTTCGATTGCAATAGTACTTTAAAGAGTGGAAGTCAATGCAGTTTTTATGCAGTGCGGCAGAAGAATGCAATAAAGTACAAGACTACAAGACTGGTGGCTTGATACAAGTTTATTGGAAACAGTACATTAAAACATTACATAACACAGGGCTTCACCTTCTTGGCTTTATTCTGCACAGCATGCTGGTTTATCCCTTTCAGCAGAAAATGGACATGCGTAATGCTGTAGAACCTGACAACCGATGTTGTTAAAGAAGCTGAATGCTCACTGCAGCCAATTTGTGGCACATTGGCTGCTAGGCGCAAAAAATCCTTCACTACTTTGGTGTGCAAGCGCGTGGTGCTAAATGCACGAGTTAGTCTATCCTCAAGGGTTTTGATTAGACTATATAGACGGACAGAGGGGTAAAGAAGGCCCCCATGTCCCACTTTTTACACGCTTCTGCTGGCAATTGATCCGTCACACTATCACGTGTGACGAGGCAGGCATCCTTGCAAGCTTCGCATTGGGTTGAGAAGATCCGCTTCCTGGCTACATATCCTGCAATATAATAGGTGAGGCGGTCATCACTGCGTTCTTCAACGTAGTCAGCGTGGTCAATCGCAACCTCTGCTGCTTCGACAGGTAGTGTAACGTCGTCACAAGCTGGTGCTTCATTTTCAGACAGCAGATGGTCCTCGGACAGCAGGGCCTCCAAAAGTCCAGGAGATACGTTTGCTCCCTTGGGGCTTTTCGCCAAGCTATAAAAGCTTATGCACCTGCATATATACATGTAAATTATAAAAATTGATACTTTGGATTATATGCTTTGTATTTCAATGTACAGGACTGAAAATGCACAAGCATACTTGATTATGATAATGAACTGCGCAGGAGTTGGGTGATCGTTAGCTCCACTGGCCCGTCTGACGATACCAAAGGAACGCTCCAAACAGTCTTGACTGAGGCATATAGGCCGAGGCATATGGGCTGGCATACCTGGAAGAAACAACAAAATGGGCGACATGTGAAGTATATGAAATAATTTTTCACAGTTGTGATACGCCCAAGACGTATGTACCAAAACACAACATACCTTGTGACACAGATCCATCACACACAGCGGAGAACAGGCCATTTGCTGACAATGTTGTGCAGTCAGACACATCTAATCGCTTAAACTCGCTGGTATTTCCCACTCCACAACACACAGAGAGTTTTTCTGCATACACCAGAAGCTCTTGGGCCTCTTCCTCAGACTCAACGGTGCGCTGACAGTGAAGGTGGCAGCCAGGAAAATGGTGCAGGAGGGTGAATTTCGCTCTCCAATTTCGAACACAGCTATCTTGTTGAAGGCAACAGGAGGTACTTTGTTTTTATGATGTTCAGCTGTTTGGTAACTTGCTATGTTTTTGTTTTGGAATGTCTGACGTGACCAATACTCCGATGGTAGTCGAAGACCAAAAATGAAGTGTTTCCGAGGTACTTCATCGTTGACTATGTCCAGTTCGTCATGAGGAATGAGCTGAACCGATTCGCGTTCTGAATCGTCAATGTCCTCGCGGCTCTTCTTTGCAGGCACGGAAGAGCCCTGTCCCATTCTCCTCTTCCTCTCTTTTGGCAGAGTTTTCGTCATATACTTTGGAAGGTTCGGGAAAATTGTTGGAATAGCACTCTCCTTAAGGGCAGGCCCATCGCGTGGTATATGGACCTCCTTTCCATTCACAATGTGCACGTAATGTCTCATGATAAACCTGAAAACATAATAAAAAGTGAGCGTAGCCTCTGTAATGAAGACACTTCGGATTTCCAAGCAACGAAACAACAATTAATGCCTGTGCTGCAGCGTTAGGTGATACACATCTAGCCGCGGGTCGATGGAGGCAGAACGCGAAACGCGCCCACGTGGAGCAACATGCCAATGTAAGTACAAGAACAACCGATCATCTGAATTAGTCTGGCTCTTTCCACTGCACTTCTGCTGCTCATGACCCGCGTGTCACACCGGGTCAGTGTGTTAACTTGTAGAAACCTCAACTTTTCTATATGCTTAAACATGTACGAATTCCATACGTACCTTGGGTGAAAATGCCTTTCGCAAACTGCAGAATTCTCTTGCAGTGGCTTGTCGGCCCTTGGTATGGCACGTGCCCACTTTTCAAATTCATCCTCACGGGCAGGTGCACGAAAGAGAGACAGTCTTTCACCGCAGGACTTATAGCCGACGTCGCAACCTGGCACAAAGCACCACCTCTGCGTTTTTTTCCCCGTCGACGGCATTCTTCAGAGCGGTTCAAAAATCGACGACAACCGCTGACATCATCTCCTTCAAGAAATCGGGAAGCGATAGAAAAAGCAGGCCGTACTTCGCGAACAGCGACAGCTTACTTGCGCTGCTCCGTCACCAACGAGACACGAGCAACACATGCTCACAGTCGGCACATGCCAACAGCGCCCCAGACTGACGCGCCAAATTTCCCCCCAGCGGCGAGAACGCGCAGAGGGGCCTCGCTAGGCAAGAGGCCGCCGCCGCAGTCATCACACCTCCCCATTCTAGCCACCCTAACACTGGTTTGTCTAGTCTTCGCTCGTTTGGCTTCGTTTGGCTTCGCGTGGCTTGGAGCTGCTTTGTCACAAAACTAAAATCAGGAAATGTTCCGCAGTTGCAATTCGCTACCCCAACTTTTTAACGAGATAACGTTAAAAAGCTTGTTTCAGAGAAATTCCGGCGTCGGCGTCAATTTTTGTGAGCGAAAAGTGATCATCTTATGCATGACCAAAAAATCGAGAACGATACAAATAAAATAAATGATAAAAATGGCAGCATATCCAAGGGGTGAATGATGGAGAGTGTGGCGAAGCATCCGCCCATCCATTCGTTCCTGCTCCCGTCCGTCCATGCGTCCGTCTGTGAGACCGTCCATGCGTCCATCCACCCGTCCGTGCGTGAGTCTGTTCGTGCGTCCGCAAGTCCATCTGTGCGTCCGTCCCTGCATTCGTCCATGCATCCGTTCCTGCGTCCGTCCATGCGTCCATCCGTCCGTGCAGCTATCCGTGCGTCCGTCCATGCATCTGTCTGTGTGTCCGTTCGTTCATCTGGTCAACACTCCAAGTACCACCATCTCGCATCTTTTCATCATAGATTCCTCACATAGAAGCACCGCCATCCAGCGGACATTCCAAGGACTAAACGAGATGTGGCACACGCACACTTTTTTACGGCTTGCGCTTCGTGTCTACTTCCCACCTTTAACCACCTCGAGTTCATGGTATATACTAGTTCACTGTATTCATGGCACTGCGGCCCAACGCTCGCTAAACCTTTCTAAAACCAAGGAGGTTACGCCCAGCGAGTATAACGTAGCAAACCTTTCTTGTCAGATAGTGCTCAATGTACATGCCAATGGTTGCTAATGTGGAATGAGAGACAGGAGAATTCGGCTTTTAGTTAACGCGTGCGCTGCGAATTTTTTATTCTTCAAAAACGCACAGGACAAATCTCCCACCGGTACCACCTTGCAGGTCAAAGCGTAAGACATGTTACGTACTACGACGAGGGACGAACGGGTGCTGCTTTAAAGAGCTTCGCCCCTAAAAATCCTGTGTCAGAGTGTGGACCTAACTAAAGTCGTTTGAGTCTGAGTGGGGTTCCAACCTGCATCGCTTGCGTGACAAGCAGATGTTCTACCACACGACCACGCGTCTGTTATTTTTTTCTTGAATTCATAAAATAATCAGTAGTAATTGTGAGCTACGCACAACATACTTCATCAGAAATTAGGCAAACACACACAAGCATCTAGAAAGGGAAGCCACTCCGGAACGGGGTCAAAAGTCTCAGCAACACTGCGCACTTGAGCAGCTACTTCAGTCATGATATACAAGGCAATAAAGAAAAATTACATATTTTTGTTTATTGCCTTGCATATCAAGACTGTTCACATTTCACACATTTGACAAAATACAAGTGTATCACTAAATACACCCACCAATATTGATAAAGAACCGTCGGCTCTGAGTGGACTATTGATCAATATGTTGCATTCGTAACAATAGTTAAACGAGCACAATCTCCTCTGGTACATCCTCTTGCCCTTTCAGCGCTTCAAGAAAATGGCGCACTGATTCGCAAAAATATTGTTGCACAAATCGAACTTCTACGTCCGCATTTTTAAAGGCACATCGGGTTTGCCATAAATTATGCAGGCCCAGAAGCATGATTAGATGATAAGGTACGCCAGCCTCGTTTTTAACAATCTGCTTGTGAATACAATGAAAAGAACTTCATCTGCTTGGAAATGCAGGGAAAGTAGCTTTCATGATTTACAGACACACGTGTACTGTATACACGCTTCACAACGCAACACGAAATATTGCAGTAATAAAGCGTGGTACAATCGCGCATTGCCAGTTGTTGTCAGCGCCCCGCCGCGGTGGTCTAGTGGCTAAGGTACTCGGCTGCTGACCCGCAGGTCGCGGGTTCGATTCCCGGCTGCGGCGGCTGCATTTCCGATGGAGGCGGAAATGTTGTAGGCCAGTGTGATCATATTTGGGTGCACGTTTAAGAACCCCAGGTGGTCGAAACTTCCGGAGCCCTCCACTACGGCGTCTCTCATAATCAAATGGTGGTTTTGGGACGTTAAACCCCACAAATCAATCAATCAAGTTGTTGTCAGAACATGTCGTTATTACAACGATTTCATGGCTTAAAGCCCGTCACCCACTACAAAAGGCACACACGCTACTTCGCCCATTTCTTTAAGGCCACGTAGTGGGGGTGCATAGCAAGTTCGAAAAGGTTTCATGCACAAAGTGTTTGAAGTATGCACTAGGAACAAGATATCGCTTTCACGTTTAACTCCTAAAGGGGAAGCTTTAGGGTCCCTAATTTGTAAGCAATTGCTACCTTAGAAAGGATCTACCTGCATAGAAAGAAACAGCCAACATGTGAAAAATGCCCCATACAATCAACAGCCATACGTATCGTTATCAGATGCTATATTATTGTGACACAGAGGTGGGGATGTTTGGGTGAATAATAAACACATCACATAACCTTGCGCCTTAGTATAATTTTTGGAGATAAGGTTTTTTTTTCATCATGCAGTGTTTTTTTTTTTGTTTTCTAAAGGCAACTGGTTTTTTGAGTAAGCTCTAAAATTGCGTAACGTTAACTGTTCAGTACTTAACCTAATAGCAGTGGAAACCTTCAGGGGGAGGTTTCCAGTACTGCCATAACCCGTGTTGTTTTTGTTTTTCGTCGCATACTGTGACGTTTTGCGGCAATAAATTATTAATAATAGACTCATTATTTAAGTCACTGTTTTGCCTTTCGGTCTATGGAATGCGCCCGCGACTTTTGAGTGCATAATTGACACCGTTCTGTGTCGCCTGAAATGGAAGACTTGCCCGTGTTAGTTCCATGACATTTTCGTCTTTACATCGACGTTTCCTCAACATCTGCGACGCTTTGACGAGGTCCTGACTCGTCTTGCGGGCAGTGGCCTTCAAATCAACACCAAGAAGTGCCCTTTCACCAGCAGATCTATCCAGGTCCTCGGTCATGTTGTGAGCAAGGACGGAATTTGTTTCAGTACTTAACTCGTGACTGGTTCAGTATAGCTTCAGCTGCTTTTGTGTCCCAAAACAGCAGCTAATCAACCCACCAACAGGTTGCCATTATGATCCAAAAGCATGGTTAGTGATAAAAGCGTGCATTACAAATTGGTGCCCGGTTGAGTAAGGTATGGGCAGAATTGGCGGCCTCCTTCACGTAATTAACAAAAAAAAGTGGCTGTGCCACCCCCGCCGCCATGCCCACATGCGCGCTCATATACCTCCTAGGCTCTTGCAGACCATGATACACTGTTCAATCTGACACGCAAGTTATTCAAGCGAATATCGCATGCAGCCTTGAACAGTTGTAAAGATCTGGGCGAGCGGGCTGAGCAATAACTTGCAGCAGAAAGATGGGGAGCTTTCGGTGTCGGGCCATTAATACAGCTATAGTTTTCTCGCACTGCTTAGTAGAATGCGTTACATGCACCGTACGGGACTCCTGAGCCACGGAGTGTGTTTTTCTAGAACGCTTACAAAACACGGAACGTCTTCACAGTTGCCTAATGAGTATCTGGTGGCCTCACGTGAATTGCGAAGAGATGCCGGCGGGAAGTAGAAAGTCTTGCATGAAGTGGTGCTAATACATCGTAAGTCAAGGAACTGTATTCTTTTATACGGGAGAGGGATTCACGGTAATATTGATTTGGGGGTCTGAATGTACCAAACTGATAGCATGAGGTTAAAACCTATGCCGTATATATATATATATATATATATATATATATATATATATATATATATATATATATATATATATATATATATATATATATATATATATATATATATTGTGTGTGTGTGTGTGAGCTCATCAAGCTGCCGAAGGAGCACAGAAATCGTGCATGTGATCAGAATGAAGCCATAATATGACAGGCAATAAACATCTAACTATACACACCTGATCATAAGAAATATCTATTTCTCCAATAGAGACCACGCATTCAGACCATGTCAGCAACACCGCTTCTACACATCG
The DNA here is from genome assembly GCA_013436015.1 of Rhipicephalus annulatus. Classification (NCBI taxonomy): domain Eukaryota; kingdom Metazoa; phylum Arthropoda; class Arachnida; order Ixodida; family Ixodidae; genus Rhipicephalus; species Rhipicephalus annulatus. The sequence continues at coordinate 31,458 of WOVY01014165.1, read as the reverse complement.
GGACGATGCGTTCTTGGAGAAGGGATAATGACGCAAGAACAGACGCAGTATTCAAACTACGTGCGCCAGTTCGCCCCCCCCCCCCTCCTACCCAAGAGACCAGTGGTCCGATGACGAGACAAGAAAAGGCCGTGACAGCGCGTGCCTCTCAGCACGGTATTTTGACGAGAAAGAAGTGGTGTACCACTCAAGGTCTTCTCGGAGATTGATTCCTTTTGCGGATTGCTTGCTTGCTTGCTTGCTTGCTTGCTTGCTTGCTTGCTTGTTCCTTTCTTTTGTGGCTCTCACCCACTAAGGGGGATTGGCCAAGAAGCCGGTGGTTAATGCAAGTCAATACCTTTATATTTTCTAGACTAGGGGAATATGATTACTGTGTTTTGACTGTGAAATTAATTTGGCGCAATGTAAAAAAAGAAAAAAAGGGGGGAGAGAAATAATAGAATTTGTTGAATATCTGAGGTGGAATCGTTATATGAAATTCTCCTGAGAGTTGAATCATTGCAGTGTATCAGCTAAATAATAAGTTGTAATGTGGCTAGTAAAATTCGAGAGTTGATCGCTGCCTCAGCAAGGTAATCTTCTTGTGTTAAATATGAATTCGCAGAGAGCCCCGCAGATGTTCCTGTCGCTGTGTCCCAATTAAGTGGCCCCAAATGACAAAATATTGGGAGTATTAAGTGGCTGCGGATTGCCTGTTGGAAACGCTGCTACATTCTCCTTTACTTTTCTGGCACAAGTTAGCCCCAATAAATAGTTGTTCTTACACTATTTGGATTGTGCGTAACAATATGATAGTATACTATACCATAATAGATATCTGCATACAATTAAACCTCTGCAGATAATTACTATTCTACAGTATAATAGTGATCACCAGAGGTCATTCACTGATGTTTAGATATGGGAACGTCCAGCTTGATCATCACTTGCTAAAGCTTCAATAAAAAAAGGCAACCTGTTCATGTGCGTACATATTGCTTTGCATGCATGTAATGGGTGCTTCCCTACTTCGCAAAATGATTTATTACTGAACTTGCAATACTACCCTTATTGTTTATGACATGCTCTAGAAAGACAGTGCTTTTCAGCTTGGTTGAGAGGGTGCTGCGCGTTTCGCGCTGACCAGGAGGGTTTTCCTGAATTTTATAACTATATACAAAATTCGCCTAACCTTCAACCCCTCTGGTATTTACTACTGCTTCAGCTTTAGTTTCCTTAATTTATTTATTCTTTCTTCCCATGTTTCCGCTTTTGGATATAAACTCTGGCTCATTTGTTCTCTGTGATCATAGGAATTTATTTTCCCGTTGACCGATGTATGAACGTATAGGCTTATGATAGGTCTCTGCATACAGGTTACATATTCACCTCAACCGACCGGTTTTTACGACACCGCCACGAGCTAGCTAGCTTTGTTCTGTTTTGTGTGCACTTTCTTTGTCGGCTGCTATTCATCGAAAGGGTGGTCATCCTACCACGCTGCACAAACAGATGCATGGAGGAGTTGGAGGAGCTCACTTGGCAAAATTGGTTGACATTATTGTATTCTGTGCGTGTGTGTTGGTATGTGTGTTTGACGTAGTATATTTACAACACCCTCATGCTACCCCCGAGCAGTTGTGCTGATTCAAAAACTTCGGCCCTAAAGTTGCAATAAGCGTATACCTCATGCCTACTTCGGGCAATGTTGCGGCAAGCGGAGTTGGTTCTTTCACGACAACCGGTAGTAGTGTTTCTCTTTCTCTTTTTTTTACTATCGATGCATTTAAGCAAGCTGGCGTTCGTTCAAGCCGCTGTCGCGTCTTCCCAATTGCGACATGGTTAAACGTTTCACGGCGTGTTGTCTAGGAATGTCAAATATAGCGTGGGATGAGCACGACAGTTGTGTGTGAAACATCACTGTTAGAGAGCTAGCAGGCAGCGTAACATTTTTTTTTCTTCGTCGACAATGCGGCCTCACAACACTCGGCACAATAGGGAAACATATTGCATGAGATTTTGCATGGCTACCCTGCACTGCGGAAGGTGGAAGGCGGGAAACAGATTAGGGGGAAAATACATGAACAGTAAAAAAACAACAATAATAAAGAAAGTACAATAATAAATAAGTAAGAGCAATTAAGCACAGAGAAAGAATAAACAATACAGTACTTCGGTTCGTTGCCGGGCATGAAACGGCTTGAGGCGCACGACATGAACGACTTCAGGTCATGCACGGTGCCGTTTAAAATGCGTGATGCCGTCGGGGACAACCTCGTAGTTGAGTAGGCTGAGACGTCGAACCACCCTGCTTGGTCCGAAGTACCGTCGAAGAAGCTTATAACTCAGTCCACGTCGGCGTATCGGCGTCCACGCCCAAACACGGTCACCGGGTTGGTATTCGGCGAAGTGTCGTCGAAGATTGTAACGGCGGCTGTTGATCATCTGTTCGTTCTTGATGCGGAAGTGGGCGAGTTGTGCTTTTTCGGCGCGCTGAAGGTAGATAGTCACGTCGAGGTTTTTTTTTTTTTCAGTCAGCGTCGTTGGGCAGCATGGCGTCAAGCGTCGTTGACAGGTTCCTTCCGTATAGACCAACTTGTACGTGGCCTCTGCGTCGTCTCCTGCACCGCCGTAATGAGGCCACTTACGGAAAAATGGCGCCCCACGTCTTGTGTTTGACGTCGTCGTACATCGCCAGCATGTCGGCGATTGACTTGGTGACGCCGTTGGTCTGTGGGTGGTACGTTGTCGGGCGGTGGTGGCTTGTCTGGCTGTGTGCCAACAGCACCTGAGTTAACTCCGCAAAGAAGGCCGTACCTCTGTCTGTAATGAGGACCCCGGGTAAGGAAGTGAAGAAAAAGAGAGGGAGGGAAACAGAAACACACATACAGGACACGAATTACTCAGCGCCTGAATCAATTAAAACATGGCAAAAGTTCAGTAGAAGCTGAAGGCTTGAAGATGTGAATACTCTTGAGCAGGGGTTGTCCCTGGAGTCGACGTATCGATAAATGGACTTGCTTTTTGCCCTGTTGCTACCTTGAAGAAGACAAAACCACTTAATATTGTACAAATAGTGGTGCACTCTTTAAACTAAGTATGTTGAATATAACAACTGCACGCAGGTAGGCAGTATGACCTTCAGCGGTTACTTTCGTGCACCGTATGCTAACTTTTTACCACCTGTATACTTCTTAGGTCAGTTAAAAGTTACAAAAACAGCAATCGAATACGTATACTACGCCGGTTATCAACATTATGTAACCGTCACTAACATTTGGTTACCGATTTACTACATACATAACTTAGCAGTTTGTAGACGCAATCGTTACTGAGTTCTCGCTGTCAGTTTACTAAACGTTAGTGCACAGCAAAAGCAAGCAAATGTGTAGAAAGTGCAGTACTATCTTTCTTGGATTGTTAAAAACGTTTTGATAACCTGCCGTTAAATCCTTTCTGTGGTATATCGTGTTTTTGCAAGTAAAAATGTAGCAGTTGTTATTATCACCTTTTCAATGCTTATGTACTACTAGCACGATGTATAGTCAATCACATTCTGGTTGCTTGTACGTGTGATCGTTGCTCTCGGCGGTCAATATAATAACTTGTTGGGGCAAGTTTGTTTGAAAATAAACATGGTATATTCTTTTATTTATTTTTTACTGCGGTTGATCAACAGTTTTGTGCTATATGCCCGAGCGCACATAATCAGGTAATATGGTACGGAGCTAAAAACTTTGGCAGATGCCCCGTACAGTGGGAATCGATGATATGCGAAGCACGAATAGGGAAAGTCGATATGTCACTTTAAAATGAGCACAACGTACGATGCGGACGTAAATTATGTTGTAGATGACTTTCATGCCATGATTATCATGTTGAGATGTGTCATATATCTTCGTCTTCTATTCACGCCAAGTAATACCAAAGTTAGTATATATATGTGGAGCTAGCGAAACGGCCGGGAGCGTATAATGAGCGTGGCATGTAGTCATGTTCTTACATGACACGCACGCCATGATTATAATGTTTGCACCAGTCATGTACTTTCGTCATCCATTAACGTCCCGTAATAGCAAATTTGGTATATGTGACGCTAACGAAACAACCACGAGTGCACCATGAAAATCATGACATGCATGTCATGATTTGCATGTTACGGTCTGTCACTTATGTTCGCTATGCAGTCATGTCATACCATACCAGTTTTTAAAAATGTTATGTGAATGAAACCACCGCAAGAGCAGCAAGACTATGAAATGTTGATCATGACATTCATGACACACATGTCATAATTTTTATGTTATTACTAGTCAATGATGCTCACCATACAGTCATGTTATGTCGTACTAATTTTGGTACGGCCTGGAGAGCTTGACGTTGTAGGCACATAGATAGATAGATAGATAGATAGATAGATAGATAGATAGATAGATAGATAGATAGATAGATAGATAGATAGATAGATAGATAGATAGATAGATAGATAGATAGATAGATAGATAGATAGATAGATAGATAGATAGATAGATAGATAGATAGATAGATAGATAGATAGATAGATAGATAGGTAGTAGGTAGATAGATAGTAGGTAGATAGGTAGATAGGTAGTAGGTAGATAGGTAGATAGGTAGTAGGTAGATAGATAGATAGATAGATAGATAGATAGATAGATAGATAGATAGATAGATAGATAGCTAGATAGATAGGTAGATAGGTAGTAGGTAGATAGGTAGATAGGTAGATAGTAGGTAGATAGGTAGATAGTAGGTAGATAGTAGGTAGGTAGTAGGTAGGTAGGTAGGTAGGTAGGTAGGTAGGTAGGTAGGTAGGTAGGTAGGTAGGTAGGGAGGTAGGTAGGTAGGTAGGTAGGTAGGTAGGTAGGTAGGTAGGTAGGTAGGTAGGTAGGTAGGTAGGTAGGTAGGTAGGTAGGTAGGTAGGTATAAGTATTCATCCTAAAACAAAGTTTTCACTGGTACCAGATATGATCCCCCGATGAGTTGCTTAGGAATAACATGTCAGCTATATTCCCCGACGAATTTTCTTGGCAACGCAGCGAAGCCTCCACGAACGCTAGTATGGCGCAACGTCGGTTCCAAGGGCCGAAGCTGTGAGGTCCGCGGGACGGTTTTATGCTTTCCCCTAGCCGAGTACCTCATACTCTAAATCGGTAACAACTACTTCTAAACACACATGGCTACAGAGCCATATGACGTCTATCTTACCTTTAATGGATGCAGTCCCACAATTGTGTCCTTACTTTTTTCGTGACGTATAACAAATACGGCCTTAATACCTCTTTGAGACAGGTTGCAACGCACACCAGTAAGATATCCATATTTGTTTTTATTTATACGCTGTCACTTTGCATTTTTGCACGAATGAGAAAGCCGCGCTTTCTGCGTGTATCTCGAACGCGAATGGCGTCTGCGTCGATATATAACGGTGATTGCGTGCAGCTATCACTTTCCCTAGTGGTGCGGAACATGTGCCATGCTACACTTCGCGTAGTAGTACATGGGCAGAAGCCCCGCCCCCCGTAGCTTTCCCTTGATTGTAAAAAAAAAAAAAGTTGTCCGCGAATATAGTGAAGTTGTTGCTACGTATGTATTACGTATGTGTCGGTCCCCGAAATTTTACACTTATTTAATTATTTGTGAAAATTAACACACTCGTAAAGATTGTGTCATGTTTTCTTAACTCGTTTCACTACCTATAGTTAGTAATGGCTAGGGTGGAAGCTGTTGCTAATTTTTGTTCGTAATGGCAGGGGTAGTAACAGTTACTACTAAAGTCATTACAAAGCGAAGTTAGCAAGTTCTGGTACCCTTTCTTTGAGAGATATATAAGATATCACATAACTATATTATTAGCCAAAACTAATTAATAACTGACAGTTATGGTATTAGTAAGTGTGACTGACCAGCCAAAAAAAACGGTCTGCTTCTTGCAAAATCCAACACTGTCATTTTATTTTTCTCTTAATGTTAAAGCATCAAGATGCGAAGCCGACCAAATGTGAAATGTGTTAACGTCCTTCAGCGCCCTTGCTGGAGAAGTATTGTGGTATACGGCCGTACGGCCTGGGTGCCGCCATATTTTGAATTTTATCACGTTCTGCGTGCTGAAAGGCAAGGGCAGCAAACCGGGAGACATTGAACGCACGCTTGCCGGCTATTTGTAACGCAACACCACACGCTTCGACTGCTTGCAACCTATGGTAAAGTAATAGAACACGTGTTTGATGATAATTAGGCAATTGGAATCCAGTGACTTGAGGTATGTGGACACGAAACTTCGCCGTTGCAAAATAAGTGTGTTGGGGACGCGTCGTGCGTGGTGTAACCTGCAGGTATACAATGCTGGCGCGCGAAACCAGTCCATCTGCAGCTGTAAACTATTCGGCACTATTTTTCGCGCCGATGCGTTACCCAGACAACACTGCGTCTCCCTCTTTTTCGTGACGGACAGACGCCGGACGCGCTGAAACGCGCATGCGTCAAAGCAACGCAGCGTGGCGCGCGCCTGCGAGTATATGGCAGGACCGATGCCTGGCGTGGCAACGCCGGCGTGACGCGACGAAATGAACGCCGGCGAGAACGCGCACCGCGTCCCGTCGGAATGTATTATCACTTTGACTGTGTCATGTAGTCTTGTTCTCACATGACACGCATCTCATGATTATCATGTTTACACCAGTCACATACCTTGTCATTCGTTGGCGTCGCGTAATAGCGAGCTTGATACATGTGAAGCTTGCGAAATGGTCGCGAGCGCATCGTGAGCATAGCATGTAGTCATGTTATTACATGACACGCATCTCATGATTATCATGTAAGGGTCTGTCGCTTGTGTTCACCATGCAATCATGTCATACCATACCAGTTTCGCAACATGCCATGTTAACGAAAGCACAGCAAGAGTTACAGGACCATGAAATGTAAATCATGACATTCATGTCATACATGTCATGATTTTCATGTTATTACTAGTCAAATATGTTCTTCATACAGTCATGTTATGTCATACTAAGATTGGTATTGATACCATTATGGAAACGGTCAGGAGAGCTAAACGTCGTAGGTGGCTAGATAGATAGATAGATACTCTCAAAATCGCCGAAGTTCGCTAAGAAATCCTTCGCATTAAAAAGAAAAACTAGGGGCATAAAAATTATACCCAGCCTAGGGCTGCTGCTGAAAAACATTTATTTACAGATGTTATTTACAGGGAGGGTGGGAACGGTCCTTAAGGGGCCGCCCCGTACAAACACTAGGTGGGCTCCCTCTTACGGGAGCCCATTGGCGTTGGCCGCGGCCCGGGCACGCTCGACCAGGGCCCGTTGGGCCGTCAGGTCAGAGCAGCCGAGCAGGGCTGCCTCCCAGTCCTCCCGCGAAGGGTTGGGTAGTGGGGTAAGATTTGGGGTTTTTTGGCATGCCCACACCATGTGGAAAATGTCAGAGGAACTTTCCTCACAATGTGGGCACTTCCCCGTGCAAGCGGGGTCAACGTGTTTTATGATTGCCGGGCACAATAGAGTTTTAGTATAAAGGCGAAGGAGGATTCGCTCCTCCGCCTTCGTGAGGCCCTTACAGGGTTTAGGATAGACGTTATGGCCGGATTGATAAAATTGTGTGATCTCCTTAAAGGTGTAGGCAGGATTGGGTTCGAGTTCCGGATCGGTAGGGGACGAGGATGGTGCCCGGAGAGTGAGCGCGCGGGCAGCGGCATCGGCCGTCTCATTACCATCGAGGCCCGTGTGAGCCGGAGCCCATATGATCGTTCGGTGCGCGGGGGCACCTAGGTAGCTGCTGTTCTGCAGTATTTTATAAGCACGGTACGGAATGTATCCCTGTTCAATATTGCGACAGGCACCCCTTGAGTCGGTGATTATGACCCTCGAGTCCTGATCTGCGGCGGCTAGTGCGATGGCGATCTCCTCCGCGTGCGTAATGTTATGTGCACGGAATGTGAGTCCGTTTACAACGGTGTTTTCGTGGACGACCGCAGCCGTATACCAACCACCGTGGTGCGGGCCGGAGGCGTCCACGTAGAATACCCCGAATTTGTGGCCGTAGTGTCGAGCCAAGGCTTCCGCCCGCGCGAGGCGTCGGCCAGTGTAGTCGTCTCGGGTCATGTTAGCCGGAAGAGGGCGCACGTGCAAGGAGTATCGCCAAACTTCTGGAATCCGTACGCGCTCTTCCGTGTGTATTGAGTGATTGATGTGTAGCCGGGCAAGGAGGCGGCGACCCGACGGTGTTTTAGAGAGTCTAGTATATTGGTTTGTCAAGTGCGCCTCTCTCAGCTCCTTGAAGGTGTTCACCATTCCCAAGCCCAAAAGGCGCTGGTTAGAGGTGCTGACAGGAAGGTCGAGGGCGCGCTTGTAGATTTTGCGGAGAATGACTTCGAGTGCATTCTCGTCGGATTTGCGTAGGTGGAGGTATGGAGCCGAGTACAGGACTCGGCTGGTTACAAATGCATGCGCCAGCCGCAAGGCATCTTTGCATCGTAACCCCCCGCGCTTGTTGGAAACCCGGCGGACCATCCGGCCCACCTGGTCCCCCACCTTACGCAATTTGGCCAATGTTGTGTCTGCTCTGCGATTTTTGTGTATAAAAAGCCCCAGTACTCTAATCTCATCGCGTTCGGGTATTGGTCCGCTGTGAAGGGAGAGGTCGATCTTTGCGGTGCACTTTGGTGAGGGGCGTATGTGCACGAATTCCGATTTGGACGGGGAGCACTGAAGGCCGCAGCGACGGGCATAGTCATCCACGATGTCCGCCGCTTGCTGCAGGCTTGCCTCCATGTCTCCTGCCGAGCCGTGTGACGCCCATATGGTGATGTCGTCGGCGTACAGCGCATGCTGTATGCCTTCGACTTTCGCCAGCTGAGCGGGGAGTCTCATCATTGCCACATTGAATAGGAGGGGCGAGAGGACCGCTCCCTGCGGAGTCCCTCTCGTGCCTAATCGGTAAGGGCCGTGTTCAATGTCCTGAATCCGAATGTATGATTGTCGGTCAGTGAGGAATTGTTTAATATAGTTGAAAGTGTTTTGGCCGCAATCCACCTGTGAGAGATGTGTTAGAATAATTTCGTGGGTCACGTTATCAAAGGCCCCCTTCAAATCCAAAGCGAGCACAACTTTGTCATTCAGGGGATACTCGACTGGATCGAGGATCTCATGGTCGAGCTGAAGCAAGACATCTTGCGCGGACCGGTGTGGGCGGAACCCGAACATGGTGTCTGCAAATGCATTTTTGCTCTCCAGGAACGCGGACAACCTGTCGCGCACCATCGTCTCCATTAATTTTCCCACACAAGAAGTAAGGGAGATGGGGCGGAGGTTGTCCGCGTTAATGGCTTTGCCCGCTTTGGGTATGAAGGTGACCAGGGCGGTCTTCCACTCAATTGGTAGGCTTGTTTTCCCGATCCAAATGGAATTTATGTAGGCAAGGAGCATGGTGTAGGCCGAGTCAGGAAGATTGGCAAGTAATTTCACGGTAATTTTATCCCTTCCCGGCGCCGTTCCTCGCCTCATTTTTGCTAGGGCTGCCTTCAGGTCGTGTAACTGGAACAGTTGATCCAGCTCCGCGTTCTCGGTACCTGCATACGAGTACGCCGGCCCTTGGGAGTCCTGCTGAGTGCATAAATATTGGTCTCGGAGTTTACATGCCAATTTGGCTGTGTCTCCGTCGAAGCTGTGAAATGCTCGTTGCAGATGCTTTTGTGTCTCTGTTCGAGTTTGGGTCGGATCAATCAAGGCGCGGAAGAGGCGCCAGGCACTCCGGCTGGACATTTGTCGAGCGGCCGTGTTGCAACGGTCCACCCAGTTAGAGTCAGCGAGCTGGGCCGCGTACTCTGCTGCTCGCTGGGTGAGCTCAGCGATGCGAATTTTGAGCTTTCGGTTGTGTTTTTGCCGGCGCCATCGGCGGACGAGGCTGCGCCGGGCCTCCCAGAGGTGAAGGAGATGGTTATCCACCGCCGGAGTCGCCTCGGAGAGTTTAATTTGTGTTTCTGTGGAGCGTAATGAGGAAACCAGTTGCTGGGACCAAGCATGGTATCCTTGCTCCTCAATGGGTGTCGAATTGGCGTATATTTGCCGAAACTTAGTGTAATCGGGTAATTTTGCCTCTCCGTAGGGTCTTGCCAAAGGGTAGGTGCGAATGGTGGTGTTGAGTATGCAGTGGTCGCTGCCGAGGGTCTCTTCAGTGTTGACCCAATCCGCATACTGAATGTTTTTTGTGAGGGTAAGGTCTGGACATGTGTCCCGGGTCACGGAGTTACCCACGCGAGTTGGGTAGGCAGGGTCGGTGTGAAGAGTTAGGCCCAGCGTGGACATAAGTTCCGCCAATTTACGTCCACGTTTCTCTTCACGTGCATACCCCCAGAGTGTGCTGGGGGCATTGAAATCACCCACAATCACCAGAGGGTCCCTGCCCGCAGCCTTTAAAGCGCGGCTAAAAAGGTCTGCGAATGTAATGTTGCTTAGTTTCGGTGAGCAATAAATGTTTAGCACGTGCAGTGGCGGGTCCTGTTTACGCAGCGGAAGGAGTGTCACCATCACGTACGAGAAAGCTGGCTTAAGGTCGAGATCAACTAGGTTGGCCGTATAATTTTTGTGCACGCAGATGCAAGATAAAGGGTCCTGCTGAAACGTAGTATAGTTTGTGAGTGTGGCAGCACTCCCTGGCTCCTGGAGGGCTACCACAGCAGGAAGGTTTTGAAATGCTGCGAGGAAAAGCCGGAGGTTGGCGCGCTTAGTGTGAGCCTTAAAGCCCCGACAATTCCACTGGGTGATTTGGATGGGAGTGGCCGTATTGGATCGTGGGGACTTCCGAATTCTAAGGGAGCCCGCCATGGTCAGTGGAGTTATCGAGCGATTGCGGTGGCGGTGCTCCCGAGCCAGCACTCGCGGGGAGGGGGGTGTCCTCAATTCCGGAGGCGGAGCAGCTGTCATCATCCTCAAATTCGATCTGTCGTCGAAGCGTTTTAGGGTACCGGCCAGACACGTCCTTAATTGGGCCGGCTCGTTTGGTGAAACGCGCAACTTGTTGGGCTATCAGGGTAGGGATGGTTTCTGTCATTTTAGCAATGGCGGCATTTACAGCCGCTGAGATTTGGGTTTCGAGGACAGTTATACGGCTGTCCATACGGACCTCAAGGGTGTTCACACGAGCCTCGAGTGCGGCAACCGCGTCTGCCGCCCCCGCCCCGGTCTCACTCTCCATTACCTCTACTGCGGGGGGAGGAGGAGGGGAGACTAGTTGGGTCTGTTTGGCCTCGGCTTCCGCTAGTCTTTTCTGTAACGCTTCGATTTGTGCCTGAAGTTTGGCAATAATATTTTGGTCGGCGTTACGCGATGAAGAGGGGATGATAGGGAGGGATGAGGAGGCAGCTCTACCCGTACCACCCACCTGCTTTCCGTTTTTCACGGCGTTGGCCCATGGCCTGGCTTCGCCGCATGGTTGCGCCGTCGGCTGCTTTTCGGTTCCTCCAGTAGGGGAAGCGGGCTTGTCAGTCTTGGCGACTTCCCGGCGTGGTGGCTCACTGGGAGTCTGATATTTGCGCCGTTTCTTGGACGCCCTTTTGGACTTTCTGCCCTGTTGTGCGGCCACCTTGGAATTACGGTACTTGGCCGTACATGCTCGAGAGTTTGTGGCGTGTGCTCCACCACACACAGAACATACGGGTACACATTCATGAGGGGCCCGCACCCCCTCCTCCACAAGCGGAACCTGCTGTCCACACAGGCCACACGTATCCGGTCGTGGGTTGGGACAAGTGTCCATCCGATGGCCGACGACACCGCACTTGCCGCAGGCCGGGATCGTCCGGTAGTAAGGTTTGACCGGGATCAGCATTGCGTCGTAGTGAACAAAGCGTGGCTTCTCCTTGCCGGCGAAGGTTACACGCGCCTTGTTTGATGTGCCAAATTTACGCACCTCGACGATGGTGCCTGACCTCCAGCGTACGCTCTCTCGGAGCGTCTCCGTCGTATCTGTGTTGCGGACTACAATAACTCCGTGGCAGACATTGCTACCATCTTGTCGCAGGTACCCGTTGAGCAGAACCTGCCTGTGCTCGATGTTTACCACGAAGTCCCCGATCATTTTGTCCGCCGTGTCAGGGTCCGGGGTGTAAATCACGATCAAATTTTGCTCTCTCGATGGAATAACCGTCAGCGTCTCAGCTCGCTTGGGCCCGAGGTATGCCTTAAACGCAGTCCCGTACCAGTTCTCTGAGAAAGCATCATGCAATGAGATGCACTCTCGTGGCTTTACGACTATTACATAGTCGTCCGGACTCGGTTTCTGAAACGGGCGAGGCTTCCATTCGGTGAGAAGTTTGCCCTTGCGTCCCACAGCGCGCGAAGCGGGAGGCTGCGTCTTGTCAGCTGGCGTGCCGGATGCCGAAACAGCGGCGGACGCCGCCTTCTTGGCGTTGGCTTGCGAGCGGCGTTCCACCGCGTCGTTGAGAGCTTGGCTCCGAAACCTCGGTGAAGAAGCAGAGTTTGGCGTTTCGGAAATCGGAATCGTTTCCCACGTCATGGCATGCGGGTCGTATCCACGCTGCATGAGAGTAGCGTCCATGTTGCCTCGGAAAGCCGGTCCCACGCCGCCGGGCGTTGGCGTCGCCATTTGGCCTAACGGCGTCGCCAACGTAGTCGGGTGATGATCGGCCGTAAAGTTGTCAAAAACGGGCCCACCTGGATGACACTGGTATCCACGTGTTGCCTGTGAGTAGCCGAAACGATTGATGCTGGTCTTGACGGGGTACTGTGAAGTTGCCCGTGGTTCCAGCCGAAAATCAGCGGAGCCGAAGCGCAGCACGTCCTACATCATCGCGCGCTTGCAGCGCCCCCCCCCCCAGCCTAGGGAGCGTTCATGTGCGCGACATGAACGCTCCCTAACCCAGCAGCAACAGCATCAGCAAAGTTGGCAGATGTGAAGGTGCATGTGTTGCCTTACGCGCACGTAATGGATACTTTGCAAATTGGTAGAAGGTAGAATTGTGGCGTGGTGGACAACACGCAACCACACTTACAGTAGGCGTTCTAGCATAGTTGGAAAGGGCCCATGTGAATTGTACAGACGTTCCTTTCTTTGTGGCACTGCTTAGGTGTCCATCGATAAGCGAAGCCAGGTGATCGAGGAGGCACGGGGTCAGTGACGCTATCGTGCGTTCTCATCGTGACGGCGAAGCTGAAAAAGTCATCGTCCCCTCTCCCCCTCCCCAATTTTCTGTTGCTTAATAAAGAAACATGTACCTTGAAAGAGAAGATTTATAAGATTATGACACTGAATATTTCTTTTATGGCCTGCATTAGCAGTATAACATTGCCACGTGCTTGCTCAAGAAAGACGATGGCGCCCCGCCGCGGTGGTCTAGTGGCTAAGGTACTCGGCTGCTGACCAGCAGGTCGCGGGTTCGATTCCCGGCTGCGGCGGCTGCATTTCCGATGGAGGCGGAAATGTTGTAGGCCCGTGTACTCAGATTTGGGTGCACGTTAAAGAACCCCAGGTGGTCAAAATTTCCGGAGCCCTCCACTACGGCGTCTCTCATAATCAAATGGTGGTTTTGGGACGTTAAACCCCACAAATCAAGAAAGACGATGGCGGTTGTGCATGTGCCATGAAGGACTATGAAATGGACGAAAAAGAAGAACTCGCTTGCGCGTTCTGTTAAAGAGACCGACCTGCTTCTGGTGTCTCAATCTCTGCGGCGAGACCTCTGTTTTGACGCCGTGGCAATATTTACTGCATTTTCCGTTCGAACTGAACAAATTTCGTAAATTTCTGTCCCTAATCTATCTATCTATCTATCTATCTATCTATCTATCTATCTATCTATCTATCTATCTATCTATCTAACGTGGCCGGTGAAAGCGATTGTTTCGCCACATTGTCGGCATAGAGATACTACACCCTAGACGCCTTCACGGGCTTCTGCTTGTAGGTTAAATGTAGGTGAACGAAAGCCAAGGGCCGGCCTTGGAAAAAAAAATTACGACCGATATCAAGCGGTAATGGTTAAGATGCAGAAGGATGAGCTCATTGACTACCGAGCGAGTGTGACGAGATCGGAATTTAGGTTCTGCATTGAGCGAAGCTTGGCAAGCGTTGCTGTTATTTCTGGGACATTTGCGCAAGCGGACGGTGCCCTTAGTTATTCTGGCAGGAACGCGCTTCGCAATACGTAGTGTAGACACGTTCGGACGCGTCTTAGTATTAGCGTTCTATCGGCAGAGCGTGAAGTCGATGTTAGCTTATGCCGTACGGGGTGCAGGAACTCACAGTGTGCATCGGAGAGGCGTTCGAGTTTCCACGTACATGAATACGATGGCGATAGTCACAGTAGTTATGCATGACGGTCACAACGAAAGCGCAAAATGTCAGCGCTGTCATTTTTATTACAAGGTTCGCTGTGACAGTCTCCAGAATCCTGATAATTTGGCTAGCTTTTTTTTTTGAAAATCCCTTACTATACAAATGTCGATCAAAAAATGGCATCGAGAATTCGAGTCATTCAAAGGGACACTAAGCATAAAATACTACCATAACAACGCTGTGGGCATTAAAAGTGTACGAAGACCTATCTTTATTTTCATAGCACACCTGTTGTGGATTATGCTGCAAACTGGGACGGAGTTCTGCTCTCCCATGATAGAGTACCATGTACTACATTGTTAAACACTTTTTCTAAATAAATTCTTTGACTAATCTACACGAAGATACTTCATATATAAGGAAGTACTGTTTTTTTTTCGGTCTGCTGTACAAGCAACTGTACCATCGTCAATAGTAAATTGTTTTCTTGTGTCCAGCGCATGGTCACATGTTCAATTCCACAGGGGACACATTTTAATGACGGCGAAATGTGGATGTGTTCGTGGGCTCAAACTGAAGCAAGAAATCTACAAGCGCCACTACACATCCGGCGCGCTCCACCATGCGTCCTACTTACATAATGGTTCATTAAAGCCTTCGAGTTGACCAATAAGTTTGCTTTTGTTGCCTCAATGATGGTATCTTCACGGCATTTGTATTGCCAAGAGTAATTTTGGCAAATTGCTGTTCTCAATTCCCGCAAATCGAAAGATTCCTCTAAAACAGGGTTCCATGCCCGCGAGACATTGTTAGCTGTTACTGTGAGCTTGCTAAAAAAATGTTTAGAAATCCACAATACATCGAAGTGCACTTTTGCAACTTGAGGTGCTGGATATCCACCAAACTTAGCGACAGTATCTTCTCAAATAGTGACGTGTCTTGATGCGCTAGCTTCATTTGCATTACGTTCCCACCAGACTACCTTTACCACCGGACGAAATCAACCAATGGCTCCAGGCAGAGTGCTTTCGGCCACGGTTTTTCGAACTCTCCAAAACGTCACCTTACGAGAATCTAAAGGAACGTGAAGTACCCGCGTCATGGAGTTGTGTTTACACGCTTTTACTATACTATTATTTTATCTCATCTTCACATTCCTCTGCTTTCTAGACCGATAGAAAATCGAGTTAGTTTCCGGTATTTTTTCCGAAAGCGTTAACCTGAAATGAATTGTCATGAACAACATAAGAACCACTGAATAAATGCAGAGTAAAAGAAATCAAATTTTTTGTTGGCTGTTCTAGTGTTCGAATCGCGTCAATCGACAGGTCGTATTGATTTGTTGTTGTTGTTGTTGTTGTTGTTGTTGTTGTTGTTGTTGTTGTTGTTGTTGTTGTTGTCGTCGTCGTCGTCGTCGTCGTCGTCGTTGTTGTTGTTGTTGTTGTCGTCGTCGTCGTCGTTGTCGTTGTTGTTGTTGTTGTTGTTGTTGTTGTTGTTGTTGTTGTCGTCGTCGTCGTCGTCGTCATCGTCGTCATGAACGTTCTTTTTTCTCGAATAATGGAAAGGTAGGCTGCGCTGGATCCAGTTGTCTTAGTATTACGAAATTCACGTTTCATTTTGCAAGAGAGAACCCAATGCGCACGTGCCATCAGCAGTGCACGAAGAACGTTTCTGTAGACAAGAATCCAAACCTTATAAGGCTGGTCATCTAGATTAGGGTAGATGGAGTCTATGCAAATGTTTTCTTGCATTCGAAGACAAAATTGCCGTGAAGTCTTCCCATTAACCCCATATTATGTGGAATACACACAGTAATGTCAGTAATAGCGAGACTGTTCGATTTGCATCTTTTCTTTAAACATTGCAAAGAGCGATCCCTCTCAGGTTGCCAGGATGTGGCCACTGTCCAATCGCTTTTCTAAGTGTGAAATGTCATTTACTGGGTATGTTCAACCGATCCCACAGTTTGATACACTGCTTCTTCATTTGCGTGCTCTTTTTGATGATATATTTCTCTGATGCCGCAGAATTATCAGTTACTGCAGTGTGGAGAATTTCTTCTGCTTGACCCGGCGCAGAAAGTGAGGCCTTTATGCGCAATTTCTACGTGTAGATAATGCTGTAGTATGTCAAACGGGCAGTAATCTTCTGGCTCAGTGCACATTGCAGAGACGTATTTAATTTGTACAGGAATGAAGACTTTGTCCCTTCGTCAAACCGCGCATCCCCTCTTTAACGCTTTTAAGGTCGTTCATTTTTCAAGATTGCTTTGAAATTAAATTAAAAAATTAATCGGTATTCGACTCGATCCGCTAAGATAGCTTGTTCTAAAACAATATTTGATTCGATGCGGAAATCTGGGTATTGAAGCTTCCTGGGCCAAAAACAAGAATAAGTTCCCCTCAATGGCACAATAAATACGGGGCTGGACTGCCGACTGGACAGCACTTGCAGCATACTCGACAGTGACGACCGGCCCCGATCGTCGCAATTCTACGGAGACTGAAAGACTCGCGTACCGCGCAATATCACTGCACATTACAAATCACCGAAAGGTCAACATTTCCGGAGACCTCCGGTATGGCGTGCCTCAAAATCATATCGTGGTTCTGACATTCAAGACCGCAGACATTGCCAAAAAAAAACGACAATGAATGAAGATTCGTTCCATTCGTTTCAAATTTCCCGCTCACCGTTGAACTGCACGACGATAGGGTGAGGAGTGCACCAGCTGACGATGACAGCGGGCAGTGGAGAGCGTGGTGCGTTAACGCTCTCGCCAGGGCGTAACGCAAGGCCAGCCCGTGTCGTCGAGATGAGGGGAGAGGAGACGGACGTCAGGAAGAGAAAAGTGGCAATAACGACAGGGAAAGTGCTTAAAGCGACGGGAGCCGGACGCGGCTTAGAATACATTGGCTCTTTTATTATTATTGTATTATCTCTCGCCTACTTGGGCAGAGAGAGAGAGAGAAATAGCATGGGGGAGTGGGATTTCTCGTACATTCTGAGTTACAGCTGACTGTCGTCTTCGCTCTCCTTGTCCGCAGACTGCTGCTTGGACCGGTAGCGAGTGCACGTGCTAAAGTGTAGCGACGCCGCTTACGGAGCCCGAATTTTCGCCATCGCTGCCGCAAGCATGGACTCCTCCAAGAACAACAACGCGACGGCTGCAAGGTAAGCTCGCCGTTCTTACGGTTGACACACGTAGCGAAGTGGGAAAAAGATTACAGCCACCCCGATCTCGAGAAACTCGCTACAGCGCAACAAGCGACAGGTCTGACGCCCGTTCGCGACGCATAGCGTTTTAATGAGGGCGCGATTCGGTGACGCTTGTGCGTGGCTTGTGTTGACTAGGGTTGGTAATTAGGCTGGTTCGGGCTCATTCAGAGTGGGCAGAACACGACGAAAGCGCGCAGCATCGTGGGTCTCGTCCAGTTCTCCGTATTTCTACGTGTTGATCCTTCTGATGCTGTGCTATTACGCTTGCGTATTGCTGGGAAAGAACTGAAAATAATGTCAGGGAAAATATAGGGCATGATGTAAGTAAAATGATACTTGGGATCGACTGCCACCATAGTGCTCCACAAGGAAAGTGACAGAATAGCAATAAATAAAGGTGTAAGGCGAGGGGATACGATCTCTTCTATATTATTTACCGTATGCTTACAGGAGGTTTTCAAAGGCCTAGAATGGGAAGGGTTAGGAATAAGAGTTAATGTAGAGTACCTTAGTAACCTGCGCTTCGCCGACGGCTTTACATTGCTGAGAAACTCAGAGGATGAATTGCAATTCATGATAACTGAATTAGACAATGAAAACTCAAAGGTAGCTCTTAAAAGTAATCTGCAGAAAACAGGCGCGTAGCTAGAAATTTATTAGGGGGGGGGGGGGGGGAGGGCACTACTTTGATTTCGGGAGGGGCACCGCCTTAAAATGGCCATACTTTGCCGAAAAAAATTTTTCGGGAAGATGGGGGCGGGGAGGGGGGGGGGCGTGCCCGTTGTACCACCCTCTGGCTATGCCCCTGGCAGAAAAAGAAAGTAATGTACAACAATTCCGAAAGAGAACCGCGCTTCGAAGTACATATCAGTGCACATGAAGTTGTAAAAGAGCACGTATACTTAGGACAGGTAGTATCCACGGAGCCGAACCACGAGATCGAAGTAACTAGAAAAATAAGAATTAGGTGGAGCACGTTCGGCAAGCATTCTCCGATCATGAATGGTAGATTGCCACTATCCCTCAAGAGGAAGGTATATAACGGCTGCATCTTGCCGGTCCTTGGCTACGGAGCAAAAACCTGGAGGAATACAAAGAGGGCTGAACTCGCGTTTAGGACGACGCGGCGAGCAATGGAGAGGAAAGTGATAGGTGTAACCCTAAGGGACAAGAAGAGAGCAGAGTGGATCAGGGAACAAACTGGGGTTAGTGATATCATAGTTGAAATCAAGAAGAAGAAATGAACATGGGCCGAACATGCATTGCGTAGACAGGATAACCACTGGTCGTTAAGTATCACGGACAGAATTCCAAGAGAAGGCAAGCCGAGGAAGGGGAGACAGAAAGTTACGTGGGCAAATGAGATTAGGATGTTTGCTGGTATAAAGTGGCAGCGGAAAGCATAGGACCGGATTGACTGTTGGAAGATGGTGAGGCATTTGTCCTGCAGTGGACGTAATCGTGATGATGATGATGATGATGATGATGATTATGATGATGATGATGATGATGATGATGATGATGATGATGATGATGATGATGATGATGATGATGAGTGGAATAAATGAGTGTAGTGTAATGTGAAGAATCAGTTCACATATTTTTTTTTATTTTTTTACAAACACTGCAGGCATACTCGGGCCCAAGCAGGAGTGGGAATATCATTAAAAACAATACCAACAATAAAGCTTAGAACTATCGACAACTTATGCAGTAAACCACAATTAACGCGCAAAATAAAATGAATAAGTAAATATGTTTTGCAATAACAAACACACAACGTTATAAATGATAAAATATGCACGTACAATATTTCAACACATAAGATGAACACTATGCATAAAAAAGTGAACTCGGGAACCAACTGCAACAAAGCTGTTCAGCATAATGTGGAAATATATGAGCGCACGAGGTTGAAGGAAAAGCACTCGACAGGAAAAACGCATTCCACTTTACTGTTCAGCGTAAACAGAACCTTACATATCTAACGAAAGGTTATTTAAAAATTGAACAAATGATTCAGCTGTGTTAGCGTTTACTACTTCTTGGGGTAATTTATTTCATTTTTATTTCATTGTGATATAGCATGTGGAAAAATGGAATACTGATGTATATTAAGACGACGACAATGATGATGATTGTGAGAAGTGAGTGTAGTGTAATGTGAAAAATCAATTTACATATTTTTATTTATTTATTTACAAATACTGCAGGCATACTCAGGCCCAAGCAGGAGTGGTAATATCATTAAAAACAATACCAACAATAAAGCTTTGAACTATCGACAACTTATGCAGTAAACCACAATTAACAAGCAAAAGAAAATGAATAAATAAATATGCTTCGCAATAACGAACACAAAACGTTATAAATGATAATATATGCACGTACAATATTTCAACACATGAGATATGAACACTATGCATAAAAAAGTGAACACGGGAATCAACTGCAACGAAGCTGTTAGGCATAAACAGAACTTTACATATCAAACGAAAGGTAATATAAAAATTGAACAAATGATTCAGCTGCGTTAGCGTTTACTACTTCTTCGGGTAATTTAGTCCATTGTGATATAGATGTGGACAAACCGAATACTGATGTATATTAATATTTCTAAACGGCTGCTTGATTGTTTTGTTGTGGTTTGTACGACCGGATCGCATGGGGGGGGGGGGGGTTCAGTTGCGTAGTTTTCACGTGGTATTTTGTAGGGACCGTGGTACAGCTGATAAAAAAATTTCAAGCGAGATACAGTTCTGCGATGAGCTAGTTTTTCATATTTGGCCCTGTCGCGAGGAACTGACACACTGGAAAAACGCCAGTATGTAGTGTATATAAACCTCAAGGCCAAGTTTTGCGCTCTTTCTAATTTCCTTATCAAGTACTGGTATAGATGAAGTACAAGTACATATATACCGTATATAAAGTGGACAGGGAAAAACCCGCCATTATAGCTCAGTGATGGAGCATCGGACGTGTTATTCGAAAGTCGAAGCTTCAGACCCTGACGGTAGCAAGTTATCATATCGTCCAATTTTCTTTCTTCATATATGCATTACAATTACTTCTAATAATATGCTCTATACTTCCTTGGTATTATTGTTGATTATTTCTATAATATCGTTTCTAACAAAGGAAACAAGCCCTTAAATTTACGCTTGCGCAGTGCTGTGGTTTGTGTTAAGGTGGATAATTGGGCTAGTTTGTACTCGTTAAGAAACGGCAGCCCATAAAGAAAGCATGATTGATGTAGCGCTAGAAAGGCGAAGACGTAAAATACAAGAGTGCACTCTATCATGATGCTCGTCCCAGCGCTCGTCCTGTGCTCTATCTCTTACGTCTTCGTATTTAGCGCTGCATAAATCATGCAAATATTCCAACTAGCCCAACTTTTCATTCTACTGCACAACGAAAGAGCACGGCTATCGAAAATTTTCTGTGCGCATCAACTTCGCGAAGTACTGATTCCTTTTACTTAGGACTATCAAACCACTTCTCCATATAACAATGGTTAGCTCCTTGCTTTATAAAATGTCGAATATCTGCCCCAGACATAGGGATTGTGCAATCCCGTCCTTCATTCAACGCTTTCTTGGCGAGGCTGTCTGCCTCCCACGACACTTATCACAGATCTCCCACGAAACTTCGAGACATTCATCCGCAGACTTTGACTGGAAGTAACGTACACAAGCAGGTTCCTGCACAAAATACATCGATACAACTCCCCGTAATACCTTTGTGGTCACGCAAAAGAAAATGTTCGCTATATTCTTTTGGAGTGCGTAAAATACGCGAATGAAAGAGAAAAATTAAGGAACAAATTAGCAACTTCGAACAGACGGCCCCTCACATTAAAGAAATTACTCGGACTTTGCCCTGAGATGCATCTTCAGAAAAAGGCGGACATATTCCTGACGGATTTGTCAGTGTAGACCGGGCTGGATAAGCCAGGGGTTGACATATATGAAATGATGTGTTAGTGCATACACCGAGAGTAGAAATAGAAAGATGTGCGGGCGAAAAGTTTACGACAGTGTGAACAGCTGCAAGCAAACTGTACATTGTCATGTTGTTTCAACTATAGTTTCAGGGTGCTATTGCGTGTGTGTGTGTGTGTGTGTGTGTGTGTGTGCGTGTGTGTGTGTGTGTGTGTGTGTGTGTGTGTGTGTGTGTGTGTGTGTGTGTGTGTGTGTGTGTGTGCGTGCGTGTGTGTGTGTGTGCGTGCGTGCGTGTGTGTGTGTGTGCATTTTTGGTTGTTTATGTAAGGGTACCAATCAGTATTATTTTTTTCGCTGCAGTACGTATGGGTATGGAGTAAGCGAGGCAATATGGTCCTCAACCTTTCCACAGCAAAACAGTTAGAACAGAACGGAAAGCACACGGCATCGTGGGTGTCTAGTTATCTATAGTTCTGTGTGTCGATCCTTCTCACTCGGTTCTTTAATTATGCACTAAAGAAGCTTAAGTGATTAAAACTGAGCCTGAACCCTCCCAGTGCGAAGTGTCTTGCATTGATACAGTAGGTTCATATGTTTAACTGACCTTTGTTTCATTGATATTATGGTGTTTTAGTTAAGTTCACATAGTTTCGCAACCTATGATGCAAAGCCTTTCGCATCCCCCCACCTCCCTTCTACCGCATCTTTATCAGTGCTTTAGAATGTTCTTGTCACAATTTTTGCTCGCGTGGCGTTAAGTAGTCATGCGAAGTGTCCAGGTATGCTCGAAAGGTCAGTGACCCTTTCAAAAATGACGGTAAAGGAAAGAGCGGTAAGCTCGTGCAACCTATTCGCACGTCTTTCCTCGTTTCACACGAGGCTTGATTTTTTATTAGGCACATTTCTCTCTACGCGACCAACCTGATTTCGAAACGTTCCGTTACGAAACGGGAATGCACTGCGATCAACACCAGCTGATGAAGCCTAAGTTTAGGTGAACGCTGACGAGAGCATTTCATATTCTTACAACGTCCACCCGTAAATGCTAAAGCCGTGGATCAACCTTGCATCGTGGTAAGACACGCGTCCCTCGCATCACGAAGCGATGGTGTCACAGTATCCTCGCGTGCACGAGGCACCAAACCAGGTTTTCCTCACCAAGCTGTTTGATTAACGTCACTGTGCTCCACAGTATATGGAACGAAAGCTTTGTCTTTCTTCTTTAAGCGCTTGTCTTTCGTATTCATCGCATGACTCTGCAGCCTCTTGAATACTTAAGCGAGTGGCAGTGCTTTACAGCCCATCATAACTTAGAAATGTGTGCATCACAACACATGGAAAACAGAAATAACACATATATGCCCAGCAGCTACTTGTGTGGGAAAATTCCCACCGTGCATTCAGGTGCAATATGAAAGAGAACAATGATAATAGAGAGAGAGAGAATAAGGATGAAAGAAAGGCAGGGAGGTTAACCATGGCTGAGTCTGGTAGGCTACCTTGCACTGGGGAAAAGGTAAGGGGAATAAAAGTTATAGAGAGAGATAGAGAGAGAGAGAAGGAGGAATGTCTCCCATGTCATCGACAGAACGGCAGTTATGTGCTTAACATCAAATATGGTGAGTCACACCCGTGTCTTAATCAATTGAGCACATTCCTTGCATTAACCTGTATGCGTAGTTCCATGCACCCGAAATCTTGCCGATGGTGAAGCCATGATGGTGCCGCTTGCGTTCTCAAGCAGCAGACTTCTGAAGGCTTGCGAGAACTGTAGTCATGGTGTCAAGCAGTTGCAACACACTTTGAGCTGTCGGTGTCTACATCTTGCTCAGCAGCACGCCCATAGCGCTGACCAGGGTGCTGACCATGCCGGTAACTTGTCCTTCGTCCGTCATGAGGTACCGATGAACTGTCCCTCACTGTCGAAGTCTGACTCCTCTCATCAAGCGCATGTATCTTTGGAAGTTCGGGCCAAGCATCCTTTCCACTGCTGGTAGAGGCATCCTTTTCCTTTAAAACGGCTGCGTTCTGACTGGGTAAAAAAGGATGAAGCGCAAGCTCCACTGCTAGTATAGAAGCGCCTTTGTTCTTGGAGCCGACAGCGCTTAGCCAGAGTGGCGGAGGTGGAGGTGGTTGTGGACGTGCCTCGCGAGGCGACGAGGTTTTGGTGGCTTTGGTGCAGCGCCGGCGACGGAACCATCGTCACGTAATAGATGCAGCTGCTTCTCGGTATGAGATGTCATCGCTGGCCTTTTTCTTCAGTATTGTGAACTCCTTTCGAATAAAAGGACAGTCCTTCGAAGAGGCATCATGTGGCCCATGGTAGTTTGAGCACTTCAGAGTCGTGGCCTGGCACGTGTCCTTGTTGTGGCGCCCAGTACATCGGGAACAGATAGTAGAGTTCGTGCACACACCACTTACGTGACCTAACTTCATGCACTTCTAGCACTGGAGTGGTTTCGGTATAAAAGGGCGAACTACGTGTCGGAAGTGGCCCACTTTTACATGTGATGGAAGTGATTCACCCTTAAATGTAATTCTTACGCATCATGATGTCCCGATACGACATATACTTGAAATAATGGCATCTTCCAAAGCCGGCTTAATCAAGACTGGTAGGTCCGAGTTGGTAATGGCTTCGGCAACATCATTTAACACCCCAGTGCTCACTTCTTTGCCCAGCGGTATATGAGAGTGGACTTTCATCACATTAAGTTCCGTTACTTCACGCAATCTGTCAAGCGCAGTCACATGATTGACGTCAATCGCTAGGATGTTCTTGCGGCTATTCACTCTTACTTGATTCACTTCATTCGACACCAGTGCCTCTAGCATTACAGACACGGGTTGCCGGTTAAGGCGTCTCATGTTGTCACTGGCGAGAACTGACATGAAAAGGATGGTTAGTACCTTGGTATTCCGCGAAGAACGCATGGTGGGCTCACTCCGATTGGGTGACGTGCTCAGAAATAGTCTCTTTCCCATGTGGTTTCTGACGAGCTCGAAGTTGTCGTACCCTGATTCATCACTACTGATGTTGTGGGGTTCGGTGTCATTACTGTCAGTGCCACTCTCGGAGCTGTAGCGCTTCCTGGAAGCAACACCCGCGGTCATTTTGGTGTCCGGTAGTCTTCCGTATGGCTCTACTTCCATCGCACACCTGCAGGAGACCGCGCTTGACAGGCGAAATGAAAATTATTCACAGAAAACCATGGAACTCAAACACTTGGTGTTCTGTCACATCGGCCGACTTCGTCGTAGCCAAAGGCAAGAGTGGCTTAACACAACTCACTAAATGCTCAAGAAGCGAGTTATCTTTCGCAATGCAATGCGTCACATTCATATTGGTACATTAAACGTAATTGTTGATCTAAAAAATTCATTATTTTCAAGTACATTTCGTACGAATGTACTTGCTGCGTAGGGCGTTTCACCGTACCTAGTTTCCACGAAGGTATGTCAAGTTAGCTCCAATACCACAATTAGTAGACACGCGGGGGTCATAATTACTGATGTACGAGGCACTTATGTGCGTCAAACACATGTAGCTTGCTGCCTGGTTAAGATCCACACATTATGAAATCCATAGTGTTTGCGCATATTACTATTCGTGTATGATTAGACAGGTACTTATGAGCTACAACTCAACAATCGTGGCAGTGGGCTTTATATTTACAGTGCGTATAGATTGGTCTTACCTCCACGCTAACAACCGGAGACTGTTACCTCATTTAGTTGTTGAGATTTATATATCTGTACTTACAATCAACTTTTCTGTGGATAGTGATCAAGCAATAGGTATTGCTTCGCGTGCGAGATTATTGCGAAAAGCTGTAACTGTGACACTTTACTTTAAATGTGAAGCATTTCTTTGCGTACTGCAAACACTTTGAGCGTTTCTATCTATCTATCTATCTATCTATCTATATATCTATCTATCTATCTATCTATCTATCTATCTATCTATCTATCTATCTATCTATCTATCTACGTCTGGGTACTCTCGTGATCAGCTCCGTAACTTGACGTAGACCCAAATCAGTATAAGAGAGTAAGAGAGTTTGGTGGTTATGACTGTCTCGTCACGGCATGAATAATGTAAAAAATCCGTCGCGTACGACATCAAATCCTTTCCTTCAGACACGTGCGGCACATACCAGTATCACTGGCTGTGGCATGGTGGTATGCAGGCGCATATACGCACTTACCTCAGTCCGTGTTTATATATGCTGGCAATGGCGAAAAGAGACATTGGTAATTTAAATGCGAGAGCGCTAGGAAAACTGACGTAAGCAGCGTTGACCCGACAAATACGAAGAAAATATATGTTGTTGTCCCAGCAAAAAAAAATCACTTAAGCTCTCTGCGTGGCAATCAAGTGTTATACCGCACGGCCACGCCAGGACTCGGAACATCCTTAAAAATAAAGACCTTATGCAGGGGCAATGTTCATGAAACGTCATTTGTGTTGCAGCGCTGCCAATCTAACTTAAAAGCAATACACATGTACTCCAATTGGCGCATCCATACGGGAGGTTGCAGCAGCAAGCACAGGACCGAGTTGACTGAAGAAACATGGGAGACGCCTTTGTCCTGCAGTGGGCGTAGTCAGGATGATGATGATTATGATGATGATGTTTATGATGATTATGACGACGACGACGATGATGATGATGATGATGGTGGTGGTGATGATGATGATGATGATGATGATGGTGATGATGATGTTTATGATGATTATGACGACGACGATGATGATGATGATGATGGTGATGATGATGGTGATGATGATGATGATGATGATGATGATGATGATGATGATGATGATGATGATGATGATGATGATGATGTGCTCGAATGATACAGTCGTCACGTCGGGTTAGCGTCAGTTCTAGTTAAGATACCATCCACTGAAGTGTGTCTGCGTAGCACTATCCAGGGCTACTATCCTCGCAAGCTTAAAGCTTCTGGTGTTGGTTTTACCCAAGTTTCTTTTTGTATTTTTACGCAACCGTAAATAACTTGTTATATATAACATATGCGACTGTTCAACGTATATGTATGTGATCGATAGCATTTGTACATACGTCTACAGCGCTATTTCGTAACGTTTCCTTCATCAAAGAACAAACACACCACAGTCACCTTCCTTCCGCGTGACATCGATTGCCATAGCACGTGTGATCTGCCAAATTCCGTTCAATTGACATTATTCTAACGAGTCCGAGGGGTTATTTCAAGCCAGGATTAGGATGGACGCTTGTTTTGGGTGTTACTCCCGTGGATGCTATCACAAGTATACCTTTAGCTATAAACACACTGGCTACATACATTATTGCAGTAATACGGTAATACATAGTTCAACCTGGACACTTTGTTATTATAGAGACTCAACAGAAACACTGATACTGGCTTATTTTCATTTCTCGTTCCGTCTTGTGTCACTTTCTGGGAAGAAATTTTTTACCCAGTATAAACGTAATGGGTTTTCGGCAAATGTAGCGCTCACATATGATGATACGTGGGGTTTAACGTACAAAAACCACCATATGATTATGAGAGACAGTGTAGTGGAGGGCTCCGGTAATTTCTACCACCTGGGGTTCTTTAACGTGCACCCAAATCTGATCACACTGGCCTACAACATTTCCGCATCCATCGGAAATGCAGCCGCCGCAGCTGGGATTCGATTCCGCGACCTGCGGGTCAGCAGCCGAGTACCTTAGCCACTAGACCACCGCGGCGGGGCGTAGCGCTCACATAGCCTAACTGTTTATGGCTTCGCCTACATTTCAGAAGAGCGCGGCCTTTCCGTGCGCCGAAAAAAAATATCTGTAGGGTACACGAGACGCCGTTTATCAGCGCGGTGCCCCGACAGGACATTAATTTTCAAGCTCCTTCACGAGTTCACGATACAAGTTTTCGTCCCTGACAATATGCCCGGCCCGTCGCGGTGGAATGGTATGAATGTATAATACAGATAGCGTCGAGAAAAAAATGAATGAACAACGGAATTCGGAAGAAGCCTGCATGGGCCTTCGTTTTTTTTTTGTTTTCTTTTTGCACGTATGCTTCACCTAATGTTTAATACATTAGCTTACTCATTTTGAAGGAAACCATTAGTAGACCGTGTGTGCCCCTGTCCGTCTTTGTGCTTATTGTTATTTTGTTGTAATTTATTTTTCCGGTTACTTTCACCGTTGTCCCTGAAGGCCAGACGCTTAGCACATTCGATAGCTGGGCGCCTCCGGCTGCAAGAGAATGATATCCTCAAATCCCGTGTTTCCTTGGTCGAAAGCAGCGCCGCTTAAGTTTCTCTTCTTTTACACGATTAATTCCCGTAAATTCGGGCAGCGCCGGCCTCCACGCTATATCTAGGAGGGGCTATATACACCTCTAATGTGCTCTCCTCCGGCGACACTCGACCAACGCACTCTGATGTTCATCATGTCACATAATTTGGATCTCGACAACATAGGTATTTTATTGCAGTTCGTGGACGGAGTCAGTCAACTTCCTCTTGCTCTCCCTTTCTCTCTCTCGCTCTCTTTGTATATATATATATATATATATATATATATATATATATATATATATATGAGTGTATGTGTGTGTGTGTGAGAGAGAGAGAGAGAGAAATGCTGTTGGTCCATTGGTCCAGCCTGTCGTGTTAGCATAGCACTCCTCCAGGCGCTGCGCCGTGCTCCCGACCGGGCTGCAGAAATTAGGTGCCTTTTCTCATCTTCTAACCACTACCACCACCACTCTCCCTCCACAGGCGAAGCCCGCCGGGCTTGTAACGCTTACGTGAACGCGGAATCGCGCGGATGACAGAGCGCTTTAGACGTGTGACGTGAACAAGTTTCGTCTGCCGAGAATGGTAGCCGTGACTTAGGAGACGAGCTATCGAGTACACGTCAGGTCCCTGTGGCGATCGACGATTACGAAGGGGCCGGTGAAACGTGCCAGAAACTTTTGACACTAGGCGCCGCTTGCGAAGCGGCGCCCATAGTCACGCTGTGTCGCCTTTGTCGTAAGACACGTCCTTGCGCCGTGAATCGTAGGTGATCTTGGAACGGTCCTGGGAATGCTGAGCTACACGCCGCGCTTCCTCTGCACGGCAAAGAGTCGTGGCAACTGAAAGGTCCGCATGAGTATGAAATGGCAGAATGGTGTCGAGGAAGAGTCGGGCTGGTCGAACGTGAAGGAGATCGGAGGGGCTGTAGCCAGTAGCTCCAGGTCTCGCCGAGTTGTAGACGTACGTATAGAAAAGCGAAGGATGTCATCTGCAGTTCTTGCGCCTTGAACCGACGTACATAAAAACCACATTGGTGAGCGTTCTGTTCGTGCGCTCGACGAGATCATTTGTCTGCGGGTGATAAGGAGTAGCGCGGCGAAATCGACAATCACAGATACGCAAGAGCTCTTCGACCACGTCGGCAACGAACTGGCGTCCACGATCACTCACAATAATGCGAGGAGGTCCAAGGCGAAGTGTGACTGTAGACAGGAGGAAGCTTGAAACATCCATTGCCGTGGCTGTTGGCATTGCTGTGGTCTCCGCATAACGCCTCAGGTGGTCAACACAAACGATGACCCAACGGTTGTTGTTTGATCAGCGCAGGAAGGGGCCGACAAGGTCCACTCCGACCGTTTCGTAAGTTGTTGAGCGTGGTATCAAAGCGTAAAGGAGTCCTACAGGGGCAGCGTTCGGGTGCTTGAATTGTTGGCATTTGTCACAACTGGTCACGTACGTTTTTATAGTCCCTCTCATTCCAGGCCAGTAGAATCTACCTTGAACGCGGTGATTAAGTTTTCGTGAAACGCATATGTCCGGCGGTCTTGTGATCGTGCACAGCACGAAGCAAATCTCGTCGCAACTTTCTGCGGACCACTAATAGTAGGCGTGAACCAGTCACGAAATTCTTTTGATAGAGCAGGTCATCTTGCATCACAAAGTCATTGTTTTTCTTCTGCTGAGCAGCTGAGTCAAAAAGAGCATAATACAAGTTGCGGTCATCGCGCTGTTCTTCCATGAACAGGGAAGGGGCCGGGAAAACGTGCATCGTCAATGGCGGCTAAGAATTAATCAAAATCGTTGGCGTCACAAGTAGTTGTGGGTAGCGGGATCCAATAAAGACAATCAGCGTCGGAACGCTGATGCCCACTCTTGCAACGGACAGCAGTCAGATTCCTTCAAGCGTGGAAGCCCACTGAGCAAGGCGAGGGTCTCGGAGGCCAACAAAACAACATAGTGAATGATGATCGGTAACAATCGTGATGGGATGACCGTAGAGATACGGGCGGAACTTCTGGACAACAAGAACGACAGCGAGGCACCCTTGTTCCGTTACGGTGCAATTATGTTCGGCCTTGCTCAACGAACGGCTGGCGTACGCAATGACATGCTTGGCGTCACCAAAACACTGGATGAGGACGGCACCGAGGTCGATTCCACTAGCGTCGTTATGCACTTCTGTTGTGGCAGAAGGATCAAAATGGTGCAGTATGGGTCAGGAGGAGAGCATGAACTTTAGCTGCCGAAACGAAGAGTCCCAATTTGTTGTCAAGGTGAAAGGCGTGTCCTTACGTAGCAATGAGGTCAGAGGCTACGCAGTGTCGGCAAAATTGGGTACAAAACATCGGAAGTACGAGCGAATACCTATAATACTTCTTAACTCGCGTTGTGACTGTGATTGCTTAAAATTGCTCACTGCGGCAACCTTCTGTGGGTCTGGCCGTACGCCGTGCTTGACCACTAGATTTCCGAGTACTGGTGCCTCTCGTTGGCACTAGTACTAGTAGCACTAGTACTAGTAACTGTCCTTTCTTTGAGTTCAGGGTAAGGACAGCCTGCTCAAGGCACGTCAAAACAACGTCAAGTCCCTGGTTGTGGTCTGCAAAAGTGCGACCGAAAATTACGACGTCATCAAAATAGCATAAGCAAATTTTAGGCCACGCAGAACCGCGTCCATGAACCTTCCGAACGTTGCGGGTGCGTCGCACAAACCAAACGGCGTAACTTTGAATTGCCGTCTGGTGTCACAAAAGCTGTTTTCTCTTTCGTCCGCCGAATGCATCGCTATCTGCCAGTTAGTCTGATTGGAGGTCCACAGATGAAAAGCAGGACCCCTAGTTTAGACAGTCAATGGCGTCGTCGATACGCGGAAGCGAATACATATCTTCTTTAGTCACGGAATGGAGGCACTGGTAGTCGACGCAAAACCTCTAGGGGCCATTTGTTCTTTTTCACAAGTATATGACCGGCGCTAGAAGATTCTTGAATGAGGCCCTTGGTCAGCATGTCATCCACCTGGTCAGCGATAACCTTACGCTCTGACGCGGACACGCGGTAAGGCTTCTGCCTTTTCGGGTGCGCAAGCCCGAGCCTGTATGTTGAGAATGCAGACTTCTTTAGCTTCCTGGCTGAAATCAAACATCGATGCATGCTTCCTTGGGACACTGACCAGCACTTGACGCTTCTCGGAGGTCAGTGACACTTGATACCATATTCAGGAAAAGTAACGAGTCTTAGAAAAACCAGGGCTAATATCAGTTGCTCGGGCTCCGTGCGATGTGTCATGATCTAAAGCTGCTATATCAACGCCGGTATCCACTTCGAGCGATGCAGGCCTCATGCCCTTGGGTAGCTCAACGGACTCGTCAGATACATTTGACACCCACAGAGTGGTTGTTCCGCGGGCCAAAGAGATGACGCCACATCAAGGTACAAACGCACTTCTCTTCGCTATGATCGAAGACGCAGGTTCGGCAATAACAGCAAGTGCATCAATGTCAACTCTGTCAGAATCTACTCGAACCCTGGATACGGGGTGTGCCGGGAGCACGACATCTTCAAGGACGGCGAGGGTGGGCGAACAGGTAGAAGGTCTGTCGGCAAGATGGGACAGGAAAATCTCCCCAGTCCTACAGTGAAGCGTCGCACCACGCTGCTATAGGAAGTCAAATTCTTTATTTTTTTTTCTGCCTG
>WOVY01014164.1:0-11704 GCA_013436015.1 Rhipicephalus annulatus | reverse complement strand
TATATATATATATATATATATTGCCACGAGGAATTGTTAAGGCGCAGTAAACGCAGACGTTGTTAAAAAGAGGAACGCTGACGGCATCGCTACGACTCATGAAGCCCGCCGGAAGGCACGAGCCGGCCCAGCCTGTGCACGAGCTGCTACCGAGCAGCGGCCAAGGAAAAAGAAGAGAAGAAGAGGACGACGAGCGTTCGCTGCTTTCTCCCAGCTACTGTGTAGTTCTTTTGGCTTGGGCACAAGTTCGCCCTTATTAAACCTTGTAAATAGGACGTCCTGGTTGTGAGGTTGTTATATCCGTTACATTTTCTGGTGGAGGTGCTGGGTACATGATTCCGAGCCCCACGCAAGAGCGAAGTCCAAGCACTGACCAGCCGCAACCAGTGGAGCTTACACCGGTGCACCAACGAGTCAGCCGCCGTATCCGAGGAGAGTTGCCAGAATTTGGGCCACTCCCTTCTGTATCAAGGGCATCGGTGACGGAGACAAGCGCCGCCACCACCATGACGAGCCAAGTTACGCCGGCACAACTCATCGTAAGCCAACCGGTCATTCCAAAGGTGTTTCATGGTGACCCATACGAGGACGCCGAAGACTGGTTAGAGCATTTCGAGAGAGTGGGAAATCTAAATCAGTGGAACGAGGAAGGCAAGCTGCGTAACGTCTACATTGCGTTGGAAGACTCTGCACGAGTGTGGTACGAAAACCACGAGGCATCTCTGACGTCGTGGCAAGAGTTTCGGCGGCAGCTACTGAGTACGTTCGCCAACAGTGATCGCCGGGAAAAGGCGGAAGCAGCTCTCCGCACACGGATTCAACGAACGAACGAAACTGTCGCGATGTACATCGAAGACATGTCCCGCCTTTTCAAGCGAGCTGATCCTGGCATGACGGAAGACAAGAAGGTGCGCCACCTCATGCACGGGGTAAAGCAAGAATTGTTCGCGGGACTCATCCGCAATCCGCCCCGTACTGTTGCTGAGTTTCGGTCGGAAGCAACAACCATCGAAACGACGCTTCAGCAGAGAGCCCGACAGTACAACCGCGACGTAGCCGGTGCATCCGCAGGAGTCTACTCAGCAGGCGTCGTGGATAATCTTGACACATGCGGGAGCTCGTCCGGTCTGTTGTCAGGGAGGAATTAAGGAAACTGCAGTCACCTGATGTCACCCCCCGAGCTGTCTCTTGCTGAAGTTGTCCGAGAAGAAATTCGACAGGCCATGCGGGAGCCGCGGAGTGATGTGCCAGCGACACGACGGGCGGTAACGTACTCCGAGGTGCTCAGGCGACCTACTCTGCACTGTTCGCCGATCGAGACACCAAGTACTTATGTGCAGACAATGCGCAGCCCGCCTGAAATCGTAGAGGCAACACGCACTCCACCTCGTGCGAGAGAGATGATGCCACGGAAGAGCGATGTGTGGCGAGATGCCACACGTAGGCCCTTGTGTTTCCACTGTGGAGAGGCTGGCCACCTGTACCGATTCTGCCGATATCGTCAAGCTGGTCTTAGGGGATTCGCCATCAATGCACCGTGTCCGCGAAACGGCGAAAGACCTTCCGAGATTGAAGAATACCTATGCTCACGTCGGGAATTTGACCCGCCTCGTCGTCATCAACCACGCTCACCATCCCCTATGCGCTACCGCTCGTCTAGCCCACGTCCTTCCCAAGCACGTCTAGGCAGCGTTCGCCTAGCCCAAATCCGGGAAACTGAAGAGGGCGACCTGTGGAGGCGAGGCCGCTGGCGACTTGGGATATGAAGATCCTCCACTGCGGTACGAGCCTGATAACGACGACTGTTTCCAGGTAAAGGAGTGCAGTACAGAGAAAATTACTTCAGACTTGCCGTTGGTGATTGACGGACTAGAGCTCAATGCTTTGATCGATACTGGTGCGGATTATTCTGTGATAAGTTACGAATTAGCGAAGCGACTCAGGAAAGTTCTGACCGAATGGGGTGGACCTCAAGTACGTACTGCAGGTGGTCACCTCATAACCCCTTCCGGCCGATGTACCGCAAGGGTCATGATACGGGGCTTCACTTACGTCGGTGACTTTGTCGTCCTGCCTGTGTGCTCGAGGGAAGTGATACTGGGAATGGATTTCCTACAAGCTAATGGTGCGATTATCAATTTACAGAGGTCGAGCGTGTCCTTTTCGACGGAGCAAGCTTTAAAGGTAGCACGATCAGATGAACGATGTACCACTCCACTGCGCGTCGTCGACGATGATGTGACTGTACCGCCACGGAGCAGTATAATGGTCCTCGTGAATAATGATACATTCAGCGACTACGAGGGTGTGGCGGAGAGCAACGTGGATGTTTTCTTGAAAAGAGGCGTTTGTGTGGCACGAGGGATTATCCAGCTGCGAAACGGGTGCACAGACATCCTCTTGACGAATTTCGGTAACGAATTCCAGCACATCGCAAAAGGGACGGCAATAGCGTTTCTTCATGAGTTCTGTGAAGTGACAGAAATATGCAGTCTTGAAACGACGTCACCGAATGTGAAACTTCCATCTGATGCCTGCGACACAATATACGTAAATCCTAATCTTTCAGAGATTCAACGTCAACAGCTATACGACCTCGTGCGGGAATTTGGCAGCGGTTTCTCCAACAGTTCAAAGGGTACGGCGCGACGAGCATTACAAAACACAGGATCATAACGGACGAGACAACCAGGCCGGTATGCCGGCACCCGTATCGTGTTTCCCCTAAGGAAAGGGAAGTCATCAAGAAGCAGGTACGAGAAATGCTTGAAGATGATGTTATCCAGCCTTCTAACCAGCCCGTGGTCATCTCCCGTGGTGCTTGTCAAGAAGAAAGGATAACACGCTACGGTTTTGTGTCGACTACAGGAAAACTGAATGCTGTGACTAAACGGGATGTATATCCCCTTCCACGCAACGACGACACGTTAGATCGACTTCGGTGTGCCAAGTTCTTCTCATCACTAGATCTGAAAAGTGGATACTGGCAAATCGAAGTTGATGAACGTGATCGCGAAAAGACTGCTTTTGTTACCCCGGACGGACTTTATGAATTTAAGGCTCTCCCGTTTGGTCTCTGTTGTGCGCCGGCAACGGTTCCAACGCATGATGGACACTGTGCTTTCCGGATTGGAAGTGGCAGTGTTGCCTAGTGTACCTAGACGACGTGGTCATCTTCGCGGCTACATTTGAGGAGCACATCAAGCGCCTTCGGTCAGTGTTAGAGGCAATCCGTTCGGCAGATTTGACAATCAAGCCAGAGAAGTGCCGATTAGGTTTCGAAGAGCTTCGTTTTCTTGGGCATGTCGTCAGCGCCCAAGGTGTTCGCCCTGATCCTGATAAGACGGGCCGCCGTCGCAAGGTTGCCGGTGCCAACAGACAAAAAGTCAGTACGGAGGATTTCTAGGTCTATGTGGCGTACTATAGACGATTTGTGAGAAATTTTTCAAAGATCGCAGAACCCTTAACGAGACTTACGAGAGAAGATGTTGCCTTTCCAGTGGCAAAACGAGCAACAAAGCGCCCTTCAACGAATTGAGAAAGAGGTTAGAAAACCCCCGATTCTTTCTCACTTTGATGAGACAGCCGACACGGAATACACACATGATGCCAGTAACATCGGCCTTGGATGCGTTCTAATACAGTGGCAGAAGGTGAAGAAAAAGTGATAGCTTATGCCAGTCGGGACTCTAACAAAAGCAGAGACAAACTATTCGGCCACGGAAAAAGAATGCCTTGCCGTCATCTGGGCCATCAGTAATTTCGGCCGTACCTATATGGTAGACCATTCAAGGCAGTCAGCGATCACCATGCGCTTTGCTGGCTGGCGAACATCAAGGAACCATCCGGACGACTAGCAAGGTGGAGCCTCAGACTGCAAGAATACGATATAAGCGTGGTATACCGATCTGGCAAAAAACATACCGATGCCGACTGTTTGTCACGGGCTCCTACAGACACACCACTATCAGAAGAAGACGACTTTCCGTTCGTAGGAATTGTCGAGACCACTCAAATAGCCGAATTCCAACGTACAGACAAAGAATTACTCCTCCGCTTATCGAACACCTGCAAGGAATTGACGTACAAGTACCCCGTATATTTTCTCGAAGCCTCGCATCGTTCTGCCTCCGAGGAAACGTTCTCTACAAGAGAAACTTCAAGCCCAACCGCGAAAAGTTCCTGCTTGTCGTTCCAGCAACTATGCGACAAGAAATACTTCGAGCGTGTCACGATGAGCCCACATCTGGACATTTGGGTGTGACGCGAACGCTTGCAAGGATCAGTCTCCATTATTATTGGCCCAAGCTACTAGCTTCAGTGCAACACTACGTCAAAACATGCCGCGAGTGCCAAAGACGAAAAACACACCAAGTTCTAAACCAGCGGGCCTTCTACAACCTATAGATCCACCGAAAGCGCCTTTCCGCCAAGTTGGAATGGACCTCCTTGGACCCTTCCCGACATCTTTACTCGGCAAGAAATGGATCGTTGTGGCCACTGATTATTTAACTAGATACGCCGAAACAGACTCTTTGGAACGAGGAACGGCAGCAGAAGTGGCCCAATTCTTCGTACACAAAATAGTCCTGCGACATGGCGCTCCAACGGTTGTAATCACCGATCGCGGAACGGCTTTCACGGCGCAACTTTTGAAGTGCCTGCTCAACATGACTCACACTGTTCATAGGAAAACCACTGCATATCATCCTCAATGCAATGGCCTGACCGAACGCCTTAACAGAACTCTAGCGGACATGATATCCATGTATGTGGATGTCGAGCACAAAAAGTGGGACGAAATTTTACCATACGTCACTTTCGCCTACAATACGGCTGTGCAAGAGACCACCAAAATCACCCCATTTGAACTAGTTTACGGTCGTGCTGTTACCACAACACTGGATGCTATGTTACCAATAGACCAAGATGACTACCCCCCCCGATCTTGACGACTTTCTACAAAGAGCGGAAGAAGCCCGCCAGTTAGCAAGATACCGAATACGCCACCAACACCGCATCGATGCCGACCGCTACAACCGAGGAAGACTTGACACGCGATATGACGTTGGCGACAAAGTGTGGATATGGACTCCAGTACGACGACGAGGCCTCTCCGAAAAACTCATTTCCCGGTATTTTGGACCCTACGAGATAGTACAGCGACACAATGACCTCGTCTACGAAGTCAAGCCTGCAGGCCACCTGCATTCGAGGCGACGCAATCCCACGGAGCGTGTACACATTGTACGGATGAAACCGTACTACGACCGATTCCAAACCTAGCCACCCCAATCCCTTGACGTACTGCAACCTCATTTTTACAAACTTGTACACACAAAAAAAAAAAAAAAAGTACTGAACAGCCTCATCGCAAGCATCGGGGCGATGCCGCTTGAGAGGGGGGATAATGCCACGAGGAATTGTTAAGGCGCAGTACAACGCAGACGTTGTTAAAAGAGGAACGCTGACGGCATCGCTACGACTCATGAAGCCCGCCGGAAGGCACGAGCCGGCCCAGCCTGTGCACGAGCTGCTACCGAGCAGCGGCCAAGGAAAAAGAAGAGAAGAAGAGGACGACGAGCGTTCGCTGCTTTCTCCCAGCTACTGTGTAGTTCTTTTGGCTTGGGCACAAGTTCGCCCTTATTAAACCTTGTAAATAGGACGTCCTGGTTGTGAGGTTGTTATATCCGTTACAATATATATATATATATATATATATATATATATATATGACTTTTAGGTCTCCTGGCCGTTTCGATAATGGTATCAATACCTAACTTGGTATGACATAATATGACTGTATGAAAAACATATCTGACTAGTCATACCAAGAAAGTCATGACATGAATGTCATGATTTACATTCCATGGTCCTGCAGCTCTTGCGGTGGTTTCGTTCACATCACATGTAAAACTGGTATGGTATGGCATGATTGCATGCCGAACACAAGCGACCGACCCTAACGTAAAAATCATGACATGCGTGTCATGTAACAACATGACTACATGCCACGCGCATGATGCGCTCGCGGCCGTTTTCGCTAGCTTCACATGTACCAAATTCGGTATAACGTGACGCGAACGGACGAAATAGGTAGATGGCACATCCAAACATGACAATTTTGACATGTGTGTCATGAAACAACGCATGACTATAGTATACATGCCACACTCATGATGCGCTTGAGGCCGTTTCGCTAGATTCACAAATGCCACATTTTGTATTACGTGACGTCAGTGGATGACGAAGGTATGTGACTGGTGCAAACATGATAATCATGAGATGAGTGTCATGTGGGAACATGACTACATATCACAGTTAAGGCGCCAATACATTTCGTCGTGATGCGGTGCGCATGCTCGCCGGCATGCATTTCGCCGCGTCACGCCGGCGTTGTCACGCCAGCGCCGGTCTTGTCATTTACTCGCAGGCGCGCGGCGTTGCTTTGACGCATGCGCGTTTCAGCGCGTCCGGCGTCCCCCCGTCACGAAAAGAGGGAAACGAAGGGTTGTCTGGGTAACGCATCAGCGCTAAATGCAGCATGCCGCATTTCGCGCCGGTTGCCGTCGGGCCGCACCCGGTCGCGCCTGGTGTCAGACTATAGAGTGCTCCCGTTTTGCTAACGTAGCGTCGCTGTGCCCAGCGTGCGCGCGCGTCAACGTTACATTGGAGTATACTGCGCCCTTCATGATGCGCTCGCGTCCGTTTTGCTAACTCCACATATACCAAATCTGGTCTTACGTGACATCAATGGATGACGAAAGTATATGACTGGTGCAAGAGTGATAATGCTGACAAGCGTGTTATTTACGAAAATGACAACGTAGCACGCTCAAAGCGTGCTCGCGGCCGTTTCGCTAGCTCCACATATACTAAATTTGGTATCACGTGACGTGAGTAGATGACAAAGTCAAACGACACATCCAAACATGGTAATCATGACACGTAAGTCATGTACGGCATACCTCGTAACATTGTGCAGATTTTAGAGTCGCATATCAACCTTCCTCATTCGTGCTTCGCATATCATCTATTCCCACTGTACGTGGGATCTGGCAATCTTTTTAGCTTCTCGCAGGTGGATGACCCGAATATTGAACACTTTTAGTTGGGCGTACGTAACGAGCCCACATACACTGCCACGGGAGAGAACTGCGCATGTGCAGTACGTAACGTATCGATTTCGGATATGCGCGCGTACGCCCGAAACAAGACGCTGCGTACGTAACGCTTACTACGTTGCATTCTCGCAAGACCTCAAAAAAAAAAAACCCCAGAACGAGAGTACATGGTGGCAGCAGTGGCGTTCGACGCAGCCAGCAACAGCGGACCTGATGCAAGGCATGTGTACTTCACAATGAAAGGCGATGTTTTCATGCCAGACAAGGTAAATTCAAGCGGCGCGTTCCGGCATCCTAGTGATTCAGAAGAAATCACCTGGCGTCTCACGAAAACCCCCAAGAATCGCCTTCGATAGGGTGTGTGTGGGAACGCGTCTTTTTCTGCCAAGTCTCTCGGCGAATGAACCCGGAAATAAAACGGCAGCTCGGTACGTACTTTTATTCATGGTGCAGCATAACGCGCCTTTGACGTGTGCGAGCTTTCACTCCCTTAATGTGCCGGCAACATCGTAAGGCCATAAATACCTGGAAGGCGACCACTTGCTGCAGGGTACGCTAGCTTCATCCGCCGCAGCGCTGGATAGAACGCTGGGGTTGATCCAGTGTGGCCGTGGCCGATCAGACGCATTGCACAGCCAAGTTCAAAACAACAAAGCTGAATGTTCCCATTCAGTGAACCTAGGAACGATGCTAAAAATCTACACAGTGAAATATGGCATGACTTGTACGCTGGTGGCCCTTACCCTGGCAGTCAGGATGTGTTTTGCGCAGACCACAGAGGCCACGTTGTTACTGGTACCTAGCATACTTCTAGCGTAGGTGGCGCTAATAAGCATTCCAAACCTTAATTTTGCATCTCGAAGGCGACTTGTCTAGTTGAGTGAAGCGTATCAATGTACGTTGAACAGCGTACGCATCTTCCCCGTACGCCCAAGTGTCTATTAGCAGTGACGCTACGGCTGCGCCAATTGCTCCGAACTGCGCCGAATAACCCTGGCTGCTACATTTCCTCAAAATTTGTCGAGTCTGTGCCCAACCTGCGCCAAAGGGCGTGCTCCGACTTTCAGAAACGAAACTACTGCAGCTTCTCCTATTTCTAGAGGGGGCGTTGTCCCGTTGAAAATGACATCGCAGTACAACCGTGTAAGATGAAACCCGAGCCAAAGCAAGTCAAACAGGGCCAAATGTCGGGACTATGGATGGCGGGGGACGCAGTGAATGCCCGATTTTTCGGACTTTCTATTAGGACTGGGAAATCGTTTGAAAAAAGATTCATGACTCTTTATTTCTCTCAATTAAATGGCTACAGCCCCGTCTGAAACGCTGGCACACTATAGCCCCGCATCTCGTAGCATTTCACGGGAAAAATGTAAGGAAAACGTGCACAAATTTATATTGCGTCTCATTATTTATTTCAAGTTTTACGTATCTCTTAAAGCAACAAATACATAAACTACGCATGCTGTGTTAAATAATTTTTGCCATGTCACGTGGTATACTGTTGACAACGTCAGAGCAGAGTCGTCTACGTAGAAGACCAAAGTAACCGCAGTGCTGTGTAAGTAGGGCCATTCCTACGCCCATGTCATGCCCTAATTCTTTAGGCGTGCGCCGGCAGAGGGAAGGGGGAGCAGCATTGATCTTGAAATTTGACCCATTTCCGCGGCGCGTAGCGTTGCAAATTTTGGCAGACGTGATCATGAACGCCTCGTCTACGCATTGCGCTTGTCAGCTCAAAATTGTCAAACCTGGTGAGTGGCCCTTTAACTTTCCATCTCCAATTGTTTACTTTGTTCACGTCGGACAAGCCACACAAAGGCGATAACTTTGAAGGCGCTGAAAAAACCAAATCGATTCGTATCTTACCGCCACCTTTTTAATGCCATGCGATACCTTGTTTAGGTACGGGATCACTTACATTTTCACTCTTGTCACTCTATTCCGATTATATTCCCTCATATAGCGTTATCGTCAGCAGCCGTGGTAAAATCGCATACGACCCTCAAAATAAGTGATTCTGCTACAGCCTGAAGCAGCGTCCGCGGGAAACCTGCATTTAGGAGACGACTCCATTGTGAACAAAAACAACCTTTGACTTTGTGGTGACATGATTTGGTCAGAAATGACCTTAAGCATGACAGTGCTCTGCTCCTCTTCACAAGCTTCGACTGAGAGGAATCAAAAGGCAATAGGGGCCCTGTTCGGGGCGTGGTGACTGACGACCAGCAAGCGTGTTGCTGTCATTGAAAAGTAACTTTAACTGCGGAGAAGCATTGTCAGGCATTTCAAAAGTAAATTCAACTATTAAGCAATGAAGAATATACTTCGCTATCTCTTCGAGGTCATTGTCAGAGTCAGTCTTTACAAATTTTAAAAACGTCGTCTACGAATCTACAGACACGAACAATGTAATCGTCAGTGAGCACCGCGACAACGAACAATCTACTATCTGCTAAATACAAACTCTGGCGAGCACAGGCCCGAACATGAACATATGCATATGCCTCGTTTTTGCACGTAAAAGTTCTCCTGAAAAGTAAAAATCGTAGAGGTGAGGTAAGTCTCCAGCAGTTCCAGGAATCCCCTTCCCGAGACACCACTTGAGTTTTGGAACGCCACCGCACCAGAACTTTCAATACATACATTTGCGAACTGCCGTGAAAAGGTCCTCGTGGGGAATCGAGTTAGATAAGCTCCTCAATGTCAACCGAGAATCCGAAACTCGGTTCTAGTGTACTATCTTGGAGCAGTCCTACCAGTCAGTCTGAATCGCCATCTTGTACGGGTCCTCCGGTGTCAGCCCCGAAAGCTACCTCTGCAGGTACCGGCTGACAGTAGCCTCTCATGTTCCAGCTCCATGACAATAACTCAAAAAGGACAGTTCACCTTACGGCTTTTTGCATTGAAGTATAGGTGAGCGCATGAGCCTTGTTGTTCTTCATTCCCTCCTTATCTGGTTGGGTTTTAAGTCTTCCAGCAACGCCACGACTTTCTTGTTTGCTCCCTTCGGTTTCATATCCGAAATCCGAAAATTCTTTACTGCGGCTGGGTCCTTGTCACCAAATAGCCCCTGGGCATTACTACGAAGCTTCCATCCTTGTCCGCCAACATGATTGCATGGCCCGAGTCCTTCATATCTTTTAAAGTAGTGGCGTTGCTGCGCTGTTGTGTAAGAATGCGTTGCGCCGAGCTGCGTCCTTGGCAGATCGGGCCGCCGGGGCGGGGCGCATGCGGCCGCTGACCCTGGCCATTATCAAGGCGCGGCCGGCGGGGAGGAGAGGGGCCGCTGTACGGCACCGGTTCTCGAACAGGCCGGTGTTGCATCGAGAAAGTGTCGGTAGTAGCGCGGCCGTGGAAATGTCCGAACGACGCAGGGACGAGCCTGGGGTCTTGCATTTTCAGTCGAGAATCTCCATCCGTCAGCGTCGCCTGAATGACGGACTTGGTGGGCGCGATGCGTTCCTCTCGCTCTATGCCGCATGAAGTTGCGTTCGTGGGCCGCTATTCAGCGCTGAAAAAACAAAGAGGGAAACCATTCCTAAAAGCACATAAACGTTCACATATTTTTGAAATTCGCAATTGGCACCTAAAATCATAATTAAATAACTAGCGTTTCTAGAAATGACGCAATGCAGGAAGTATCGGACGAAATCCCCTTATAATCGATCAATCCCCTCCTTTGGGTACGAGCCATGTGCCGAGGAAAACAACGACAACGGAAGAAATAATATTTAAAGTAGAGCGAGGGAGAGACGGAGCAGAAACCTGGAGACTTACAAAGAGGGTTCAGCTTAAATGAGGACGACGCAGCGAGCAATGGAAAGAAAAATGGTAGGTGTAACCTTAAGGCACAAGAAGGAGAGCAGAGTGATTAGGGGACAAACGGGGGTAAGGTCCAGTAATAGTGAAATAAAGAATAGGGAAATGGACATGGGGCCGGGCATGTAGCGCGTAGACAGGCTTAAAAACTGTGGCAGGGCAAGGGTAACTATACTGGATTCCCACAGGGACACGCGCTGGTTTACAACTGCTTCAAGGACGGGTCGTACCTGCAGGAGTTTTTATCGGGTAAAGTTTTGGTGTAGAACGGCTAACTTTGGCAACTGGTGGTTGCTGTGAAGGCATGTAAAGGCTTCAATATTGCCCGAAAAAGTAAATCATGAAAACTTTTCACGGCACTCTCAACTTTTTATACACCCGATCCTTTTTCAATTAATTGAACCTGCTCCCTTCATTTCTCGTCGTCAGCAATCACCAACAAAAGGTCACAGTCCCCATTGCCAGGCAGTAATTTATGCCCAATCATATCTCCCAAGAACTTATAATCATTGGAATTCCCTGCCTGCATCTGAACAAGCATCACTGACTCCACTAGTTTTAAGTATATTCTTTTTACAATCATACCTACTTACGGGTTAGCTCTTATGTTTCACTCAACATTTACATTATTTTTCTTATTGCCTTCACCATATAATAAAAATATTGTTCATTACTTGCTTTCTGTTACCTTCTATGAAGCTGTGTTTATTGTCGTGCCTCTATCAGTCGCTATATTTGTTGTGCGATATGTGTTGCATTGT
>WOVY01014163.1:0-10101 GCA_013436015.1 Rhipicephalus annulatus | reverse complement strand
TTTGAATGACACGCGCACACAAAAACTAACAGAGAAAACACAGCGTGACTTAAGTGGCGAATTTACGCGAAATGGTTAGGAGGGCGTTTTTCTCACATAGTGAGGCATGAAGCGCGATAGGGGCAGGAAAGGTGGTTCCACTCATTCCAGTTTTCGGGATGAATGATTAAAAAATATAATTCGTGCGGGCGCTAGGAACGCCCACTTTAAAACTGATGATCGTTGCGTGAGGAAACGTACGATGGGGGCTGGAAAGAGTGTTGCTAAAAGACGGAATACAATGAACGATCTTATGAAAACGGCAGAGAGAGATATTTTACGCCGCAGTGAGAGAGTGGGTAAGTGAAGATTGGCTTTCATCGAGGTAACAATTGACGTGCGATGGTAGTTCGACATGACAAAACGTGCCGAGCGATTTTGAACGCCTCGATGCTGTCAGCGAGGTAATTGGTATGTGGATCCCAGACTGATGACGCGTACTCGAGGTTGGGTCGGACTAATGTTTGATAAAGCAGAAGTTTAAGGTTAGTCGGAGCCAAAGAAAAGTTTCTGCGCAGATAAACTAACCGTGCGATTCGCATGTTTGTAATATAATCGACATGCGTGTTCCAAGAGAGATTGTTAGAAATATATACTCCTAGGTACTTGTAGGACGAAACCAGATCGAGATTGCTGTGGTTAAGTGTGTAGTCGCCGGTACATTATGAGAAATACAACGGGAAATTTGCATAGCCTTGCATTTAGTAACGTTTAGCTTCATTAACCATGCGTCGCACCATAATGAAATGTGATCCAGGTCTGTTTGAAGGGCAAGATTATCTGCGTTAGTCCTGATTTCACGGTAAATTACACAGTCATCGGCAAATAGTTTGATGGATGATGAGATATCTTTAGGTAAGTCGTTGATGTAGATAAGAAATAGTAGGTGGACAAGAACTGAGCCTTGCGGAACGCCGGACGTACGGGGCTAGTCG
Source organism: Rhipicephalus annulatus (assembly GCA_013436015.1). Lineage (NCBI taxonomy): Eukaryota > Metazoa > Arthropoda > Arachnida > Ixodida > Ixodidae > Rhipicephalus > Rhipicephalus annulatus. The sequence goes on along the minus strand of WOVY01014163.1, from coordinate 9,127 downwards.
GGAAACAATGGTCGTTAGCAGTTTACAAACTGGGTGCGGTTAGATAAGAAACATTCAATCCACTTTAAGACGTTAGCATCAATATTTAGCGCGTTTATTTTCAGAAGAAGTAACTTGTGGCAGACGGTATCAAGGCTTTTGAAAAATCTATGAAGACACAATCAACAGTAGATGAACGATCAGCAGCAGAGAATAAATCGTTAGCGAAGGCCAGAAGCCTGTGTCTCACATGAATAATATTTCCTAAACCCGTGTTGGTGAATGCTAAGAAGGCGTTACTTTCAAGATAACTCACGACGTGGTGTAAATTACATGTTCGAGAAATTTGCATGGTACACTGGTTAGTGAAATGGGGCGATAGTTCCGGACTATGAGCGTTTCCCGATTTAAACAAGGGAACCACCTTCCCCACCTTCCAGTCCCTCTGGGAGAACACCTTCTTCTAATGACTGATCAAAAAGTCTCGACAGAATAATTGAGGAATGACGTCAGTGTTTTTCCAAAATTTAGAAGAAATATGCCATCGACGCCTGGTGATGACGAAATTTTAAATTTTGGATCAACTTGCGTATGCCGGCCCGGTCAACGTGTACAGAATTCATCACAATGAAATCGCGAGCTTGAACACCTGGAAGGACGGCAGGAATATGTTCGTAAAGAATGAAGAAAAATGCATGGTTAAGGGTGATACAAACGTTTTCACTGGAAATACTTCGTCCGTGTCAGTGGTAAGTTCAACCTGTTTCCTATCGCCCCCATTAACGACCTGCCAAAAATTTGTGGGGATTGTTTTGCAGAATTAACGGTAGCGTTTGCTGAAGAAAGGACTCCTTTTGCCGCGGATAAAGCACGCCCGTATTCATCGGCTACCTTTTTGTAAACCTCCCATCTTTCAGATAAATTAGAACGCTTGGCTTGGCGGTAAACGCGCTTCTTTTTATTGGACAGGCGTTTCAATGTTGGCGTGAACCACGGTGATTGACTGTTACATGCGATTTCGCGTAGTAGTATGTGCTTGTTAACGAGTTCGGCAACTTTATTTTTAAACAGCATCCAGTTATCGTTGACAGATCTTTGGTTGAAGTCTTCTAGAAAAAACGGAGATGAAATGTTCAAGTTCGCTATTAATGGTTCCATAATCAGCTCTACTGTAGTCCCTGAATCGCTTTTTACTTTTTTGTTTACGGGGCGATGCGCAGGGGAGGTTGAAAACGATTGCTTCGTGATCACTGAGGCCTGGCAAAACAGAAAGCGATTGCACGAGATCGGGGTGAGAAGTCAGAACTAAGTCTAAAGTTGAAGCACTTGAATGTGTAATGCGAGTTGGGCACATAACCAGCTGCGTTAAATTGAATTGCGCGCATGTGTTAAGGAAGCAGGCGCTTTCAGAGGAGCCAGAGCCAGGCGATAAATGGGAGTTATTCCACGAAATATCAGGAAAGTTAAAATCACCTAGGATTAAAAATGGTGTGGCAGGGAACCTCACGTGCAAGTCACTCAAGACGTCATGAAAATCATTGGAAAACCAGATGGCGCATTCGGAGGGCGATAGCAGGCACAAACAATGACATCTTTGTGACTGATGCGGATTCGAACGCACACAGGTGTTTTGTTAAATCTTGAATAGCCAGAAGAACGTCACTGCTCTGTTTGCTAGGGTCTTGTTTCGGGGGACCAGGGTTGAGCTCGACGTCTCCGCTGACCAACAACAATTTAGCAACAAAAACACACTCCACAACGCTGCAGGCAAGAACACTTGGGCATGGGAACAGCAGCAGAAAGAGGTTGTTTGAGCGTTTAGAAAAAAGGGGTTGGGCGGGACCAACCTGCACATAAAGACAAAGGGGGTTGTCAGCCGCCGGCATCACTGCTGCGATCCAATGCCCACTGAAGGGCGAAGGGTTCCGCCAGCCGGTTATATGGTCCGTCTGCCTTGATGACGATGTCACACTGGCTTCTTCTGCGTAGTAGGGTTTCAATGTTGCGTAAGGCGGCCAACTATGGTCGACGCAAGGTGACGAGTCAAACAAGGGACATGCGTCGATCTCAGGAGGCAGTCGCAGTCGATCCGCGCAGGCAGCAGGGCACGTTCCAAGGATTGCAGCCAGCTGAACAAAAAGACAAAGGGGGTTGTCAGCCGCCGGCATCACTGCTGCGATCCAATGCCCACTGAAGGGCGAAGGGTTCCGCCAGCCGGTTATATGGTCTGTCTGCCTTGATGACGATGTCACACTGGCTTCTTCTGCGTAGTAGGGTTTCAATGTTGCGTAAGGCGGCCAACCATGGTCGACACAAGGTGACGAGTCAAACAAGGGACATGCGTCGATCTCAGGAGGCAGTCGCAGTCGATCCGCGCAGGCAGCAGGGCACGTTCCAAGGATTGCAGCCAGCTGAACAAAAAGACAAAGGGGGTTGTCAGCCGCCGGCATCACTGCTGCGATCCAATGCCCATTTCTACGTCTTTATCACACCTGGCCTCCCAAAACGCCAGCGTTTTCTCATTTTGGCTTCTCCCTGCTGCAAAAATATGTAAACAAAAAACATTGGACTTGACATACTGAAGTACCTAAAGGGATATTAAATAAAATTTTTGCCACTGTAATTTTCAAGCTAACTGAAAGATTGGCTCCTGAAATCAATTGATACAACCCTCATTTGGCAAAAACTTTGTCTGCCTCGTCAGCCCTTCAGATTTAGGTAGTGACTCACCCCCACCCCCCAACTAACACAGACTGAAATGAAATCCTGCATACACCCTGTGTAGAAAACAGATTAAAGATGGAGCTCGGAGGCGAGGAAGAAGAAGTAGCCAGGGGCACGCTCTGCATATTTTTTTTTATTTCCTGTTCTGTCAACGATAAACCGAAAACGTATCGGTTCTTCGGTCTCTCTGGTCCTTCTGAAACATGGTGCCGAGACCAGGAGTGATCTGAAGAGAGACGCACAGACTTCAAGCCCATTCGCAACAATGGGTTGAAGAACGAAGCAGCGGCGTCTGGCTCAAGTACGAACCGTCGAGAGAAGGACCACGACCGACGACTGTTGGCGACGCACATAAAAAGGCAAGAGCTCTTTCCACACGTTTCAAACATGAATAAAGAGGTCCTACCAAAAAAGCAGAATACGCTTCGGGCAAATGTGTCGACGCTTACGAGCGAAATCGATAAGAAGATAGAAGAAGACGCCGATCGAGTGCAACTTATGACGCTTCTGAACCCGATGAAGAGCGTGTCACAGACGCTAAGACAAGTTAACGAACAGATTGAACCGTTCATTGAAGAAGACGATGCGGAGGCAGAATTCGAAAGAGTTTTGCACTATAAGATGAAGATCGTCGCAGCAACGACAAAAATAGAAGAGCAATTACACGAGTTAGAACAAGCGACACAACTGACTACGAGAATAGTCACAGAACAGGCGAGCTCAGTGCAAGGTACTAACCAAATCTCGGAGACGCAAGAGCTTGTTAAGTTGCCACGCCTTGAAATGATCAAGTTTGATGGAAAAAAAACGCATGGCCAAGGTTTTGGCATCAGTTCGAGACATCGGTGCATAACAGAACGAACATGCCGTAGAATCAAAAATTTATTTACCTTCTGGCGTCTCTGAGCGGGAAGGCAGCGTCCCTCATAGAAGGTTTGCAGTTCTCTGATCAGAATTACGAGCATGCAGTCGCCCTTCTGATAGAAACCTTCGGACGAGAAGATAATTTGAGAGAGACCTACATAAAAGAGCTTGCAAACTTGGAAGCAGTGAAGAGTCCTAGAGATGTAGATGGACTGAAGAAATTCTTCCAAATGTTGCAAGTGAACACACGAGCACTGCAGTCGTTAGGACGGGAAATGGATAGTTATGCCACAGTGATAGCTCCTGTTGTAAAATCTGCGCTACCGGTGGATATGAGGATTGAGATGAAGATGAAGGAAATAGACAAGGTGACAACAGACCAGCAACTGCGGAATCGGATTCAGCATCAAGAGACAGCACAAGCAGTTTGAAAAAAATTATGAAGCTTTTAAAGATATACATACAAAGCAGAGAAGAAACCCGAGAGGAAAAATTTGACGTGACCGAGTCACCGCACAGTATCAGGCGGACTAGAACATCTACGCTTCGAAGCACCTCCATTAAGAAATGTATCTTCTGTGAGATGACTGGACACTACACGGAAGATTGCACAAGAAGCATTACTATGAAACAGAAGAAAGAAGCCTCACAACGGGAGCAAAGGTGGTTCAGATGCACCAGACCTCACCACACGGCGGAGATATGCCGCGCAAACGTACGCTGCAAAACATGCAAGGGAAGGCACGCGACACCCATGTGTCAACCACGTACGCCTGCAGGAAAGTCGGCACAGCAGCAAAGCGGTGATGATGTTGAGCAAGTGCGTAAAAGCGCGCAACCTGACCGGTTAGACACCAGCAAGTGCTGCAACATGCACGCACAGCAGTCTGATGAACACAAGTGCATACTACTGCAGACAGCCTTTTCGTGGACGGAGGCAGAAGACAGCAGGTGCTACGCACGGATTCTGCTTGACAACGGGAGCCAGAGGACATTCATCCTCAAAAGATTGTCAAGGCAACTAGCGTGCAAGGTAAAAAGATCCGAAAGGGTTACTGTAGGATCATTTGGAGGAGGAGAAACGGAAGTAGACATGAAAGTCTTCGAGCTCAGCGTGAGGAAGGATCCCATCTCGGAGCCAGTCATGATTGAGGCACTGGAGATAAAAGCTATATCCTGTGACGTGCTACCATCGCCACCGTTGACAATACACAAAAGAGCAAGATCGATGGGAATTTGTTTGGCTGATGACAATGAGAAGACGGACAAAAAAAGAAAAAATATCGAAACTTCTATATTATATGAGCAGAATATTACTGAAACGTAGTCACTGGTCGTATTTGCGAGATTCATCTAAAAGTAATGGCTATAGAAACAATATTGGGATAGACGGTCCAAGGTCCTGTAGGACTTCATTGTGTGCCGATGACATCATCGACGGTTATGGTGCTCAAGGTCAGTGCCACGTCGGACACTACTGTGTATGAACTGCAGAGATTCTGGGATTGGAAAACATGGGCATCAAGAAGAAACCAGCAACAAAGATGAACGATGAACATGTGCTAGACTACGTCCGACAAACAATTGAGTTCAGTTTTTCAGTTTCAGTTTATTATTCATTTCAAAAAAGTAGTACAGTAATATTAATATACAGACGAGGGTCCCAAAGTTAAAAACTGTAACGGGACCCTCGACGAGGGTCCCACAGTTAAAAACTGTATCGGGACCCTCGATGCATTATAACAATCAATAAATGAGATCAAGTTAACAAGCAACGAGTGAATGGAAATCAATTATACAATATAGAGTGATAAGTAATTATTATAGGCTAAGTTACACATCAGGCAGCAAAAAGCAAGGCAAATAAGGAAAGAAAAAAGAAAGAACGAAAAAAACACAAAGAAAGACACAAAAAAACATCTCGTTCAGTGGCGGACATTGTCAATCGAAATGCAATGATCTAAATGGCATAACCAAAAACGCAAAGCCCCAAAAAGCCCATATACAGGGAGCTATTAATTTAACAGAAAACTTTTAAGCGACTTTTTGAATGATGACAATGTGGGTATCGTTTTAACAGAAAGAGGCATGTTATTCCAAAAAGTAATGGCCGCAAAGGCAGTGGTCATTTTTCCATAATTTGTGCGCGACGCGGGTAGCAAAAAGTTAAGGTTCATTGCAAATCTGGTTACATTGTTGTTTTGTAAGAAAACTGAATCAATTAACTCAAACGGTAGCAGTGCATTGCGCAATTTAAACAGAAGAACGGCTATGCTATAAAAAAATAACTTACGAACAGGTAGGATTTGTTGTCTTGGAGTAGATGGTGTGCACTGGAGTATCGTGAGCTATTAGTGATAATGCGGATCGCCTGATTTTGTATGTTCTGAATGGGTGATAGATGATAGTCATACGTGTTTCCCCAAGCAGCGATACCATACATGATATGGGAATGAATGAAGGCGAAATACAGAGACATAAGTACGTTTATATGAAAAACTTCACGAGCTTTTATTATAGCCCGTATTCCGAATGCAGTTTTCTTTCTGAGGTGATCAGTGTGGAGATTAAACTTTAAATGGCAGTCAAGATGTACACCAAGAAAAATTACAGTATCACAGGTGGGTATAGAGTGAGGACCTAGGGTTAAGGGTTGATGAAAAGGCAATGGTCTTTGAGCGGACCTAAATATCATAAACTTGGTTTTGGCTGGGTTAATAATAAGCTGGTTCTCGTAGCACCATTCAGTAATATCTAGAAGTGTGTTATTCAAGTGTAAAGTAAGAGCAGTTAGAGAGTCCTCAGCTGCAGTTATAGTCGTGTCATCTGCGTATAACACGCAGTGAGTTGATTTTAATCGCATCGACAAGATCATTAATATAAATAATAAATAATAAAGGGCCCAAAATAGACCCCTGGGGCACGCCTTGATTGATTAGCTTAGTTTCAGAAGAAGCGCCTGATACGTACACCGAGCATTCTCTATTGTGCACATAATTTTTCAGGAAGGTTAATGGAGCTCCAGTTACCCCATAGGCCTCCAATTTGTTAAACAGGGTGGCATGATTAATGGTGTCAAAGGCCTTGGTGAAATCTAGGAAGACCGATCCAACAAATTTACCAGAGTCAATCGATTTTTTTAAGTAATCTATTAATGAAACTAGTGCTAAGCTTGTCGAACTGCCTGAACGAAAGCCAAATTGACACGGATGAAGTATATTAAATTTGCTTAGGTAATTACTTAAACGATCAACGAACAAATTTTCAATAACTTTGCCGAGGGAAGAAAGAATTGATATGGGCCGATAATTAGAAACTGTTCTTTTGTCACCCTTTTTGAATACCGGAACTATTTTAGATTTCTTTAAAAGTTTAGGAAATGCGCCTTGCTGAAACATTAGATTAATGATATCACTAAGTATCCCAAAAATATTACTCGCAACCAGTTTTAAGTGATATGCAGAAATATTATCAAGACCTGCGCATTTATTTTTTAGATTCAAGAGAACTGAGCATACTTCGTCAGCGGTTACGGGCAAAAGAAAAAATGAAGAAGCGACCCGAGAACAGAACATTTTGGTATGCCCGATTGTGTAGTAGGAATGCTAGAAAAAAAAATCGCTGAAAGCATTTGCAATAGAAGTTTGGCTGTTGCAAAGAAATATTATTATATGTTATTTCAGATATAGGCGAGTTCCAGATGATTCGTTTTAAAAAGTTGTTCAAAAGGTTCCATTGTTTTTTAGGGTCCCCCTGATGTTTGGTCAACTCATTTTCATAATAACGCTTTTTTGCTTCTCGGAGTAAAATTTTCAAATTGTTGCAATATTTCCTGTATCGGCGGCAAGCGAAATATTAAAAGGCTGTCTTTTTGTTTTTTTGTAAAGGTTATCTTTTTACGAACACTTGTCAATAAGCCGTTTGTCATCCATGGATTGAGGGGAAATTTATACCGTTTTTTGCATTTAACAGTTGATGTACTAGATGTTACGCCTTTAAAAATAAAAGGCAAAAATTTCTGTAGCATAGCCTCTACGTCAGAGCAGGAATTATCAAGAATATCGGACTTAACAAGTGACCAGTCAGTTGTAGCTATGCATCGATAAACTTGTCATGATTCAGCACAGATGTGTAAAAACAGCTATCGACACTGGAGCGCTAGCATTAAATGTTATGTAAACGGGGAAGTGATCTGTAATGTATGTGTCAACCACGCCAGCCTCGGGGGCGGGAAGAAAAATTGCCTAAGACATGATCTAAAAGAGATTGGGAACCCTGGTGGCCACATCTTGTTGGCAGTGATAAGTGATTCGTAGCCGAAGCCACTGAAGCAGTTCGTGTAAGCCGAGTAGATACTGGATTCTATGTCTAATAAGTTTATGTTGATGTCCCTACCAGTACAACTTGCTTATTCTCAAAAGATAGCTTGTGAATTAATCTATCAAGATTTGACAGAAATTCTAGAGCAGGAGATGAAGGAGAGCGATACACACTGCCAATGATTAATTTTTTTCGTTGTTTAGGGGTGACTTGCCACATTCGATCCACACAGATTCGCACAGTGGTACGGTGAAAGACAGATCAAACCTGCGCGGTGTACGAACCCCACTGGAAAAAAAAAATTGCAGCCCCACCATGCGCGTCATAAGATCGGTGACAATACTCTGGCTGATACTGTGGAAAAGAATACATGTTACGGTCTGCGTCGCACAGCCACGTTTCCGAAAGGCAGATAAACGAAAACTGGTGGTGCAGTAGAGAAAGAAAAGTGGTAATCGCGTCATAGTTCTTTCGGATGCTGCGAGCATTAAAATGAATTAGAGAATATTCTGTAACGTAAGCGAATGTGAGGTTGCATACGGTAATCGAAGACATAAAAAAAGAAGAAAAAACTTAGTGGTCGATACAGAATAGTAAGGCGTCGTTTAAATGAAAATCGAAAGGTCAGAGGCGGTATTTATTCGAAAGACCCTGGTATCTTCAGACTTGCGTGCTAGGATGCGACAGTTCTCTGTCCAGAGAAATTCCACTTGTGCTCTTTCTTGAGAGCCAGTGCCCTAGCAAATAGCTTCTGATTCTCAGCAGTAAGGTGGTCATCGTATAATAGCCTGGTCGTAGATTCCGAAAAGCCAATGCTGCCGGTGCGAAGCCGAGCCTTGCGAGCTTTGCGGATGAAGTTTTTTTGTCACGACTGCAAAACCGAGCAATGATGTTGTTTCAAGCTGATTTCGTGGGAACACGATGCACTGTGTTTATGTCAGCAGGTGTTACAGTACATCCTATTGCATCGCCATGCGCTTTAGAATGGCAGTACAGTCCTCGCCTTTAGTCGTTGGTACACCTTTAATTTCTATATTGTTTTGTCGAAATATTGCTCAAGTTCAGAAACGGGTTCAAGAGACTCGTTATGGGCCCTTAGTGCTTTTTTCTGCAATGAGCGCATTCTGCTTCACACACATGTTATCGTACTGAGCACTGAGGAACTTAACGCTCTCGCATAGTTTTGCATGCTCTTCAAGGCCTTTGTCATCCAGTGTTTTCCTAGCCTCCGCCTTGAACT
>WOVY01014162.1:0-52858 GCA_013436015.1 Rhipicephalus annulatus | reverse complement strand
ACATCCTAACAAAGGTTGCAAGAGATATAGCGTGCCGATTGTTGGAGCCGAGAGCCTGCTCCGAACAAAAATCTGCGGCGGCTACATGAAATAGGCCCCGTCCAGTGAAGGGGCGTTGCACTGATAAAAATGGACGCCCAGAAATCTTTGGTTAACGTGCCAATTTTTTTGGGGAACGTTAAATATTGATGAAAGCTATTAAACAACGAAAATTTTAATGAACTATAATTTTCTATATATTTAGTGTCATTTGTTATGAAATATCTGTACGAGTACTAAAGTGACAAGTTGCATTATTGGTGAATTGAAGCGCTTAAAGCAAACCATTTGGCATATCACATATATCTTCATAACATACGCTATAAAAAGTATGCGGAGGAAAGTTTAATGTGCTGTAGTTAGCAAAACCAAACAAAATAACGCTAAAGATGCGTAAAAATGTTGTAAACACAGACATATATTGAAGAGTCGCGTATAATTTATATAACCAGTTGTTTATACTTACGTAATGATGGCAAGCGCAACATGAATATTAGTAACCCCAGAAGCGGTAAGCTGATATGTAGCCCCTGTGCTCGCAAGGATGATAGCACTGGACAATGCTAGACAAATAAGCTTCGGTGCATCGCGCCTAACTACAAATGGCGTTATCTCGATGTGACAACCGCATCATAGGAGTACATACGCAATGTTTACAAAATTTCTTATTCAGCATTCACTCTAAGGCAAAATGTGTTAAATGGGTATGTGGTTTGTCCTTTTGGGAACTAATGGTGCTGCCACAACCATTAATCTCTTTAAAGACTAAGGGCACCGGGCCTAACAGTTAGACCCCACAGACGAGCTCGAGGAACTAACATTTTGTCCTCACATTTACACCTTGGTGAGTAACCGTTAGTTCCGCAATTCACCACAAAGAACTAACATTTAGTCCTCACAATCAAACCGTATAGGGCAACTGTTAATTCCCACAATCGAACCTTATAAGGCAACTGTTAATCCCCACATATACACCTTACCGGGCAACCATTAGTCCTCACAGTTGCACTTCACTCAAGGAACGGTTGATCTACTCAAATACTCTAATCAGGTGAACTACTTATCCCCAGTTCAAACATTGTTTTTTGTATATTTTCCGCCAGGCCTAAAACTTTTTTCGCCTGTTTTTCTGTGCAGTGAGCAACAAATAGCGCCGAAAGAAAGACACGATAAAGTAGTTAGCCACCTACGTGTAACAGCTTTCGCAGCCACGGCAACAACGAAACACAGAAGTGAGATGTCAAAATCTTTTATTTTTCTACATACACATAAAGCTTCGCCATTTTTTAAGTGAATTCATGGTGAAGTGTACAAGTCCATTCTCGTTGTCACATGTTGTTCACTCCTTGTGGAGCTCCTCCGACGTAAGCGATAGATGACAGGCATTGCAGACGCCAGCGCGCGCAGCCTTATGCCTGTTGTGTTCGCACGGCTGTACGTACAATAAAATATTAAAAATAAATAGACACACGTGACAGAATATGGCAATCAACGCATATGACAAGTACGTGCAAGTTAATACAAAAACATGCGCGTAAAATATGACACACAAATAACTTTACCTTCACATCTTGCACAGTCCTTCTGAAGCTGCTCTGACGAAAGAGATGGATGACAGGCATCGCAGACGCCAGCGCACAGAGCCTTCAGCATGGTGTGTGCCCACGGCTGCACAATAAGTATGTAAAATGGAGAGTCACACGTGACCGAGGATGAATATGACTGCATATAAGAAATACGTGCAAGGTGAAATAAAAACATGCGCGGGATATGACTTGCTAATAATTTCATTGTGATGTCACACATCGTCAAAGACTCATTTTGATTCTCGTAGCGCAACAGCTTAAAAGCGGCGGCTACAGCCACAACTCCGCGAACCACCGTGCCGCCAACAAGTCGACGAGTTCTCAACAAGTGACGAGCTCGGGAAGCGAACGCGAGACCAAACATGGCGCTGCACGTGGAGTGTCTGCCGCCAGCGAACTACAAACAGGAGAGCGAGTGTACGCATGGCCGCCGCCATGAACAGCGCTGAGCTGGTTTGGAGCTAGCGCCGAAGAAATCTACGGTAATGCGGCCTTTTTCCACAAACTCGAACGACTGCAGCGCGCAAGTGCAAGTCCACTGCTGCGGCCAACGGACGGCGCCGAGCTGTTTGCGACCGACTGACAGGAAAGCCAACTGTAATGGCGACCAATTTTTCCTGAGTTTCGACGCTATCGAAAGCCCCGCCAGCCCGCGCTGGTGCACTTACAGCGTGCGACATACTACAACCAAGCTCATTACGAGAACTTGCAACGTGTTTTCGTCGACTCTCCACACAGCGACGAGGTCTCAGCTCAGTATCCTCAGCACAGAGCTCATCGCGTCGGTGAAGACAGGCGAGCACTCGATGAGCGAGCGTACGGGAGGCCGACGGCAGTGGCGGCCAATTTCCAAGCGGTCGCAAAGCACAGGTGAACTGCAGACACCCAAGTTGACCTTCATGGTGCATTTCGTGTGTGCGATATACAGCACGACCGAACCCGTTGCACGCAAGCGCGATCCGTATAGCACATGAAAAGAAGAGTAGAATAAAGAACGATATCCCAGTTGCAAAAGAATCCAGCACTGATTTCTACCCTGAGTCGGACTGAAGTATATATCTGATAGGCCTGCTGTCTTCTCGGCCGCCATGTTGTCCTTCGAAACTGTTGCTGTCGTGTGTGGGTCATGACTATCTTGAATCCAGAGATATATAGCGCGGCGTGGTGACGTGTCGAGACTTTCTCCAGACTTCATGGGTGCAGCGAAACGTGAAAGCAGTAGCCCAGACTCATTCAAGCGTACACACAAGCACCACGTCGTCATTCCTACACTCTAAGGGAAAAGGGAGAAACGGGGGTATAGGTGTTGTTCCTTTCGGAGAGAAATTGCATTGCCACTCCCAATACTCCCCTAAAAGGACTAACTGCAGAGGGACGAACCGTCGGTTTCTTTTCAGTTTCTCTTTCGGAGAATGAGCAGTTACTCCCTCCAGTTGCTCCCTGCAGACCAACAGTTACTCCCACCAGTTACTCCCTGTGGACCAACCATTACTCCCGCCAGTTGCTCCCCTAAGACAAAAGGTTAGTCTTTGCCATTCTTTCCACGTGTTCGCAGTTATAACTGCGAACTGAGGACCAACTGCACGTGCTTTCAGTTACTCCTTGTGGAAATGGATATTATCTCGTATGCTTGTCACATGCTTAACACATGGCGAGAGCTCCTTGGAAGAGCACTGCTTCGGTGCTTATAACCCAAAAGCAGGACAATGTTCCAGGGAAAAGAAGTGCTTATTGTTTTTCTTTTTTTTGTTGAGGGGACGTGCGAGCATACGTAGAAGTAGACTTCGCCACACCACTGTCAGAACTAACCAAGTGTTATAATACATCAAAGGTTTTCTGCGTCGTCCGTGGAAAAACAATCTTGCAATTTCAGCATAGGGCAGTCTGTGCCATCATTAAAGAGAGAAGGGCAACTTCTCCAATTGTGAAGGACTCAACTTTCGCACGACTGGTGTTTCTATCAGGCTAGCGCAGCGAAATATCACCGAAGGCATATGTGAAGCATCTTATTGCTGCAAGAAAAAAAATAGAAGTGTGAGGTTCAACATACCAGAACCAATACATAACAATTAGTCACATACACTGCAGCAGCGTTTACAATCTAGGATGTTTACTGCAAAACTAAATGTGAAAAAAATTGTAGGTTTTGCCGAACGTTCCTTGGAGAGCCATATAAATGCTGATATGGTAGACGCTCTTCACAGGATGTCTTAGATAGCAATAGTCTGGAAGAAAATGTGCAGCACCTCAAGAAGGCATGTTTGTAGCAGTTAAAGATACCCTTAGGTTCAGTTAACTTGTTTCCTATTGTCACGGGGTCATTACGTGGCCGAAGAGAGGATAGTTTATGTAGGCATTTAACTGTTTATTTTGGCGAACCTGTTCCCGGTAAACGGAAAGTTTGATTACAGTAGCAGTCTTGCACCGATAGCAGTGAACGGAGCGTCGGCTGTCGATCAACTACTGACAAGAGGGGAAGTACGTCGGCATTTATACGCTTGCCGCCGAATGTTCTAGCGTTATCGCTGGTGGTGGCGTAGGTTCCAGAATAATCTGTACAGTTCGCAGAGTAGGCGTGATCTCATCGAAATGATCTACTGCAGCTTGGAAGCTGCTCGAAAACTGCAGGCGCGGTTTGCGCTGAGAATTGTGTAGTGTTTTGGGACGATAACAAAACTTGGGAAATGGAAAGTGGCATTCCCCCCCCCCTGAAAAAGGCATCGTCCCGATGCTTTAATTAAAGATGAAGGTACAACAATAATGCAAAAATGTACAATGAATAAATTACAATACAATAATTATACAAAAACACTGTTTCAGTTTGTCAACGCGCATGAAACGACTTGGGGCGCGCGACATGGACGACTTCAGGTCGCGATGAGAGTGGTTGAGAGTTCGTGATGCCGTGGCGGACAACCTCGTAATCAAGTGGGCCGAGACGTTGAGCCACCCTGTGCGGTCCGAAGCACCGTCGCAAAAACTTTTAATTTAGCCCACGTTGGCGTATTGGCGTCTACACCCAAACACGTTCACCGGGCTGGTATTCCACGAAGCTTCGTCGAAGATTGTAACGGCGGCTGTGAGTCGTCTGTTGATTCTTAATACGTAGACGTGCGAGTTGTCGGGCTTCTTCTGCGCGTTGAAGGTACTCCCTCACATCAAGGTTTTCTTCATCGGTGACGTTGGTTAAAATGGCATCGAGCGTCATTGCCGAGCTTCTTCCGTAGACCAATTTGTATGGAGATATCTGCGTCGTCTCCTGCACCGCCGTGCTGTATGCGAAGGTCACGTACGGAAGAGTGGTGTCCTACGTCTTGCGTTCGACATCGACATACATTGCCAGCATGTCGGCGATCGTCTTGTTAAGCCGCTCGGTGAGGCCGTTGATCTGTGGGCGGTACGCTGTCATCCGGTAGTGGTTTGTCTGGCTGTATGCCAAGATCGCTTGAGTTAGGTCGGCAGTAAAGCCGTTCCTCTGTCGGTGATAAGTACCTCCGGGGCGCCGTGACGTAGGACGATATTTTCGACGAAGAACTTAGCTACCTCGGATGCACTGCCTTTTGGCAGGGCTTTTGTCTCGGCGTAGCGGGTGAGGTAGTCGGTAGCTACCCCGATCCACTTGTTTCCGAAAGCCGACGTCGGGAACGGCCCCAGTAGGTCCATACCAATCTGCTGGAAAGGTCGGCAAGGTGGATCAATTGGCTGCAGAAGTCCCGCTGGCCTTGTCGGCGGTGTCTTGCGTCGCTGACAGTCCCGGCATGTTTTCACATAACGAGTGACGTCGGTGGTAAGACGTGGCCAGTAGTACCTTTCTTGTATCCTCGCGAGCGTGCGAGAAACACCGAAGTGCCCTGCCGTCGGATCGTCGTGCAGGGCCTGCAGGAGTTGTGGTCGCAAAGCTGAAGGCACCACAAGGTGGTACTTAGCTCGAAGCGGTGAAAAGTTTTTCTTTTGTTGAAGACCGTTTTGCAGAAAGAACGACGCAAGTGCCCATTTGAATACCTTCGGGACTTCGGTGGTCCTGCCTTCGAGGTATTCTATTAGGGCCTTAAGTTCCTGGTCGGCCCGCTGTCGTTCAGCGAAGTTGTCGGTAGTTATCGTTCCCAAGAAGTAGTCGTCATCCGGCTCGTCGGGTGGTGGTTGGTGGACAGGTGCACGAGAGAGACAGTCGGCGTCGGAGTGTTTCTTGCCGGACTTGTAAATGACAGTAATGTCATATTTATGAAGTCTCAGGCTCCATCGTGCGAGGCGACCTGAAGGGTTCTTCAAGGTGGCTAGCCAACACAAGGCGTGGTGGTCGCTCAAAATTTTGAAGGGCCTGCCGTAGAGGTAGGGGCGAAATTTCGACGTAGCCCAGATGATGGCGAGGCACTCCTTTTCTGTTGTGGAATAATTGGCTTCTGCTTTGGATAGCGATCGGCTGGCGTAACTAATAATCCTTTCAAGTCCGTCAGCCGTCGGCACAAGAACGGCGCCAAGACATAGACTGCTTGCGTCAGTGTATATTTCTGTCTCGGCGAATTCGTCGAAATAGGCAAGCAACAAAGGCGTCTGGAGGCGCTGTTCAAGCTCCTGGAAAGCGTGTTTCTTCGGCTATTCCCACTTGAACGGCACGTCAGCCTTGGTAAGGTTAGTGAGATGATCGATGATGCGGGTGAAGTTTTTCACGAACTGTTTATAATAGGCGCACAGGCCCAGAAATCTTCACACCGCCTTCTTGTCAGTGGGCGATGGCAAGCCGGCGATAGTGGCTGTTTTCCGTGGATCGGGACGAACTCCAGAGTTGCTAATAACGTGCCCCAGAAACAAGAGTTCCTCGTACGCAAATCTGCACTTTTCTGGCTTCAGTGTGAGCCCGGACGTCTTGATGGCTTGAAGTACAGCTTCAAGGCGCCAAAGATGCTCGTCAAAACTCAAGAAAAACACGACGACGTCGTCCAAGTACACAAGGCAAGTCTGCCACTTCAATCTTGGCAGTACTGTATCTATAACGCGTTGAAAAGTTGCAGGCGCTGAGCTACGACCGTAGGGCATCACCTTAAACTCGAACAGGCCGTCCGGCATTATAAACGCTGTCTTCTTTCTGTCCATTTTGTCGATTTTGGTTTGCCAATAGCCAGTCTTGAGGTCCACTGACAAAAAGTACTTGGCTTTATGGAGTCGATAAAGTGCGTCGTGTATTCGTGGGAAAGAATACACGTACTTTCTTGTGATTTTGTTCAGGCGGCGATAGTCGACAAAGAAACGTGGGGCCCAATCCTTTTTCTTCACTAACACCACGGGGGATGTCCATGGACTCTTAGACTGCTGGATAATGTCAGCCCACAGCATTTCATCAACTTGTCTCTTCATGGCCTCACGTTCTCGCGTCGAAACCATGTACGGACTTTGACGGAGTGGTCTGG
The DNA here is from genome assembly GCA_013436015.1 of Rhipicephalus annulatus. Classification (NCBI taxonomy): domain Eukaryota; kingdom Metazoa; phylum Arthropoda; class Arachnida; order Ixodida; family Ixodidae; genus Rhipicephalus; species Rhipicephalus annulatus. The sequence continues at coordinate 45,828 of WOVY01014162.1, read as the reverse complement.
CATTTTCGTTGGTTATGATGCGATGTTTCGTGATTGGATCTGCCGAATTTTCGATGACGACGAAAAGCAATCTTCGTATTGTAGGAGCAGGGCCTTGAGCTGTTTTTGCTTAGAAACGGAAGTCTGGGATTGACATCGAAGGCTATGGGAGGGGCTTGGTTCCTCTGAGCAGGTTCCGCAGAAAGGGCGAGGGCGAAAACACTGGGGGCTTCGACAATTTCTTCGATGTATGTGACCGTTGTTCCTATGTTCACATGTTTGTACTCATTGCTGAAATTCGTGAGCATAACCATTGTTATGCCTCACCGCAGATCTGCAATTCCTCTTGCGACGCAAATATTTCGCGTGACCAACAGATGCTGACTGCCTTTAACGACGACTTCCAAGTTGGGTGATTTAGAAGTGCCGACTGAAATAATGACACTTGAGCGAGGCGGAATGGTGACTTGTTCTTCCAGCACATTCAAGGCATGGTTTCCTGACGGCGTGCGCGGCGGTAGCGCTTCTTCTGTGGATAACGTTATCGACTTAGTTTTTAGGTTAATGACAGCACCATGGAGGCGTAAGAAGTCCATGCTAAGGAGGACATCTCTCAAGCAACGCTGAAGGACTACGAAGTCTGTAGGATAAATATGGCCATTAATAGTGACTCTCACTGTGCAGATTCCTGCAGGCGTTACGAGATGACCTCCGGCTGTGCGGATTTCTGGGCCGTCCCAAGCCGTCCTAACTTTCTTTAACTTCGCGGCGAACGACCCACTGATGACGGAGTAGTCGGCTCCAGTATCGATGAGAGCGGCCACACGGTGGCCGTCGATAAGAACGTCGAGGTCGCTAGTTCGCCGTCTCGTATTACAGTTAGGGCGTGGCGTCGGGTCACGGCTGCGTCGGCTTGTTCCGCTGCTTCCATGTTGCGTCGTCAGGTACCTTCGGTAAGTGAGGTTTCGCCATCAGGGCTTTGCCTGGTTGGCATTGTGTTCGGAAAGCTCCGTCGCGGCGTCGTCGCCGTCGCAGGATCTTCGGTAGTTCATCGTACAGCAACCGCACCTCCATCGGTTGCTGCCCTTAGGTTCCCGGATACGTGCTAAGAACCCCGGCCCCCCCGTTGGGCCAGAGTTCTGCCGGTGGTGCGGTGACGTGCGGCGGCTGGGCGACGGCGAACGCGATGGGCTTCGTGGTGTCCACTGAGTTCCTGTCAGGCAGCCAGCGATATCACGTAGCCGTTCTCCTGGCTGTGGACGCGGTGCATTGACGGCGAAGCCACGCAGACCCATCTGTCGGTACTGGCCACGGCGGTATGTGTGTCCGGCCTCGCCGCAGTGGTAGCGGAGCCACGCAGACCCATCTGTCGGTACTGGCAACGGCGGTATGTGTGTCCGGCCTCGCCGCAGTGGTAGCGGAGCGGGCGTTGGTCAGCGGTGCGCCAGACGGTAGTCTTCCTCGGCGCACTGCGCTGGGCCGCTGGCAAACGGTATGACGTCAGTGGGGCTGGTGGTGGCGGTGGCGTCTGTCGAAGGAAGTGCGATGGGGCGGTGTTTTGGCGTAGACGGGGAGAATTGTTGTGGCGCACTGCAGCGGCGTAGCTCATAGCTTCCGTCTCTGGCAGCGGTGCTTGGGGAATTTGATGCGATGGCCGAACTTCTTCTCGCACAATGTTGGCGATCGAATCCAGTTGCGGCTGCGCCGATGGCAACAGCTTGCGCAGCTCTTTCCGCACGATCGCTCGGATCGTATCACACAGGTCTTCGGAGTTACTGGCTTGAACAGCAGCGCATTCTGGAGTCAGGCGACGATTACACTGTCTGGTGCGCATGTCCAGGGTCCTTTTGATAGTGGTCGCTTCGGCTACAAATTCTTGGGCGGTGTTCAGTGGATTTCTCATCAGTCCCGCGAAGAGCTCCTGTTTTACCCCTCGCATGAGGAAACGAACTTTTTTCTCCTGAGGCATGTCAGGGTCAGCCTGACGGAATAGGCGGGTAATTTCTTCTGTGAAAAAGGCGACATTTTCATTTGGTAGCTGAACCCGGGTCCCTAATAAAGCAGCGGCCCTCTCTGTGCTAGCGACACTCGCGAACTTTTGCAGGAAGGCGCCGCAGAAAACATCCCACGTTCGGAGCGTGGACTCCTGATTTTCGAACCAGGTCCTTGCGGTGTCTTCCAAATAGAAGAACACACGACGGAGCTTTTCGTCTTGGTCCGAGTGGTTGGGGGTGGCCACACGGTCGTATGTTTCTAGCCAGGACTCCGGGTCTTCGAGCGATGGCCCATGGAAAATTGGTGGTTCCCTGAGTTGATACATGACTATCGTGGGCTGGGACGCTGCGGTTGTCATTGTCACTGCAGTCGCAGTCATGGCCTTTGTCTTCCGCGCCTTGTCTTGTAGAAGCCCGTACTCCGGTGGTAGCCCTTGCTGTCGGCGGCTTGTTCGCTGCTCCTGGTTGGCGTCGGTGTCTTCTCCACGACGTGGGCTGGGTTCACGGCTTGACGGAGGCGTCCGGTACATGAACAAAGCAGCACCTCCACCAGATGTCACGACGTCATGACGTGGCCGAAGACAGGAGATTTTATGTTGCAATTTAACTGTTTATTTGGGTGAACCTGTGCCTGGTAAACAGAAAGTTCGATTACAGTAGCAGTCTTGCAGAGATAGCAGTGAACGGAGCATCGGCCAAGCGCGTCGGCATTTATACGATTGCCGTCGAATGTTCTTGTATTATCGCTGGTGGTGGCGTAGGTTCCAGAATAACCTGTACAGTTCGCAGAGTAGGCGTGATCTTATCGAAATGATCTACTACAGTCCGGAAGCTTCTCAGAAACTGAAGGGGCGGTTTGTGCTGAGAATTGTGTAGTGTTTTGGGACGATAACAAAACTTGTGAAAAGGAACGTGGCACTATACACAGCTGAGTGACATTTCTATGAGCCCATTCACCAATGGGCATTCTAATCGAGATCATGCGTGTGGCAAATAACACGTACCGTCCGCTCATGTTAAAATACATATTTAGCTCGTGCACATAGTTGTTCTCAATTCTACGGTTCTATCATACGCGGCTGAGTCATGAATTGTGCAATACCTGTAGGCACAAGCCAAGCATGCAAAGCCTGCTTGAAAGCAACCATTTGCAGTGGCTACATATTAATCTTCTGTATATTTCCTTGTACCTGACATAAACGGCTGGACAAAACTACAGACACAAATACTTATACACCGTGCTACCTTCAAAGAACGCAATAAATTTAGGAAACTAGGGTGCACTTGTTCACTAGGTTGGCAGGTCACAGCCACGAGATCTCTAAACGAAGCAATATATCGTAAGGCATGCAGAGTTATTCTAATTATTTGTTTGACAGTGTCACAGATACCTTGACGATACACATATAACAGAGTGCAACAATTGGTGAAGCTTTTATTAGTTCAACGTCTTGTTGGTTAACAGCCGTACAGGGGACTGCTCTGTTGGACAAGTGGGAATATTATTACCGTGGTTTCCAAAAAATTCATTATTAGAAGTTAGCGCACGTTGTGAATGTCTGCATATTTATTTTGCACTGCTTTCTGTATGTGCCACGAAGACATTTGTTGAGAATGTGCTACCATTCAAACTCACATCGCATACTTGGTCAACGTGATGGAAATACAAACATTAAGAACACTGCTACCTCTAGTAAAAGCATAACAATACAGGATCTTCGAAGAGCAAAGAGGCGCACAAGAAAGTTAGGCACACTCTTGCAGAGCTTTAAACGAGAATTTTTATAAGTGGGAGAGGTCAACATGCTGTGGCACAATAAAATCCACGAAACATGCGCAGAAAACAGGGTAATGGCGAGTCAAGAAACGCTGTTTTGAAGGCCTGCGCACGGACAGCTTTGTGAATTTAGGCCCAAGTGCTATGCTTTGTGCAAGCCGAAGCTGGTGTGAAAAGGGAAAACGTACTTTTAGTAGCATCAGCGTAAACAAATCTTGGCAGTTGAATTTCTAGTACAAACAGCAATCTCAACAATAAAAACATAAACATTTCATTTTAACGGTAAGAGTGTAAGCACACACACGGGCCACGGAGCCATGTCGAATTGTGCACTGCCAGTGTAAGCATGTGGCACGATACACTATTCGCAGGGCAACACATGCGCAGTCTGCCCCTCAAAAAGCGATTCTTTCATATACGTAGTACAAAAAGTCTGCACTCACCAAAATTCACTTGCTTTCTGTACTTTAGCATCATGGGGGGCATCATTATCTGCAGTATAACCAAATTTGTTTCATACACCTGAACAAAAGTAGTAAACGACATGCATCAAATATTGCTTTATTTGTAGCAGTGAAGTCTGGTTAAGGACAGCCTAGTGGGAATCAGCCTAATTATGTGCATGCGACAAATCCGAAACGACGTTATTGAGGTTGTCGAAATTTTTGACGATTGGTATTGACGTCAAAATTTGACTTCAACGGCTTGCCAAGTTTTCACGGTGTACAAATATTCCAGGATGCAGAACACAGAGAACGCCAACGTGAATCTACAGTATTTATGATTGCCTTTGACAATACTCAGTTTTGCCAAGGTTTTGCATCAATAAAGAAATCTGAATGATTTCAGTCATTTCTCCTCCCATTGTACTGTCCATATGCAAATTGCTCGCTTGATGGTGCGCTCGTAAAATAAAACGTTCAGCGTATAGGTGAAGCAAGTGACGCTGTGGTGTAGGCAGATTTTTTTTTCAGGCGTGCGGCGAGGGGGGGGGGGGTCCGCTTAACTGAATTTGAGGCCGGGCAAGCAAATATGGCCGTCGTATTGAGCTCCCCATGCCCGGCCTAAAAAAAATTCCGTGCGCCGCCACCTGGCTATGCCGGTGAAGTGATGCGAAAATGATTTGTTCATTTACTGATCTACATACACTTTACAGCTCTACAAAATACGGCCGAAGGCCCCAACACCCAGCTGTTAGCGTTACACAAAATCAATCATGGACAAGTACCAGTATGAAGGCAGCTACAACCCCGCCCCAATGTTTTTTCGATCTAGGTATTGTTGCATAAAGAAACTTTAACAGCAAAAGTACACTCGCACTGCAGTGGTGACAGAGGCAGCAAGTGGGTATGCAGGGGGTAATACTATAGTTAATTTAGTCCGATACGGCTAGCAATAGATACGGTGAATAAGCAAGAGCAAATCATTTCTCTTTTAATAGCGCAACCACTCAACAATGTCTTCGCAGAAAAAACAATAAGCCAGCTGTTCGAGATCTCAAAATCTTTCACAAGCTATGAACAAGCATAAATTTTGGGTTTAGGACGGCCCAACCAATGTTAGACTGTAATTACTCACACTGCAAGAACACTAAATGTTGCTGGAAACGCCACTCACTTGCAAGCTGATGCATGCGCAGTCTTTTGTCCGACGAGCGAACAGGTTTGCAGACAGCTGAAGACGTGTTTACGTTGTGTTTTTTTTCATCTAGCAGCAAAATGCACAACAACATTGCACTCTTTAAAGATAAATATACACTAACCTTCATCTCGAATAAGTAGAAACGCAAATCTGCGACACACATGCACGGTCAAAACATAGCACACAAGCTCGCATGTCCATGTGCTCATCGACCACAAACCATATGAATATGAGTAGTGCAAACGCGAACCTAGCTGCGACGAAAAAAAATGTCGAGCAGTGGCAGCATAGGCGTCAGCGCAATGCTTTCAGCGTGTTCTCCTAATAGATTCATAAAAAAGCTTTGGTATAATAAAACTCATATTTATTTATAAAAATAGGTTTCATTTTTATTTATAGCTAGTACACATAAACATTGAATAATGACCACTTTGTAAATTACATCGCTTGCTGTATTAGCACCACACTTGTCGTGCGGGCGCAGATGGCGGAAATTTGTCATCCTGCCGTCAAAGTACACGTTGAAGCGTGCTACTAAACACGTTGAAGCGTGCTACTAAGTTTTACATCTGATGAAAAGAGTGTCTGGGTCTGCTTTCTTTTTCTCCGATATATTTGGCGGGGGGGGGGCGCTCCTTTTCCATGTGTTTCGGTGCTTGTTTGGCTTTGACGCCATTCCCTAGCAAACGAACGGCGTGTCTAGGCTTTTCTTTTTATTATCCTTGTTTTGCACGTGTTTCGGCGTTTGGTCCGCTTTGACGTGCCAACTCTCCATGCTGCTGCTGCGTGTGCTATGCACTTGCGGTAGCTGTATTCTCAGGCCTTCCGTGTTTAGCCATGGATGCTAAAATAAATCACTGGTTTGGTTTGGTGAAGTTTGGCACACGGAACAAATATTAATCTGACCCATGAATATCAATGTGGGTGGCATACATATTTGTGTGCAGTGTCCTTCAGGGGAGTAACCGTTGCGCGACGAGAGCATTTACAGTAGTTGCTCCTTCCGTTGCTCCCTTACAAATTTAAGACTAATACAGTTGCTTCCCCGTTTTCGAACATATCGGCCATGTTGTTCCGCTTGGTCCTTTCAGGGAGTAACAGTTGGTCTGAAGGACCAAAAACAGCCGTTGCTCCCATTTCGGCCATTTTTGGCTTAGAGTGTAGATCGTCGAATTCATGCGGCCGTGGTCGAGCACTTCGAGCGCGACGCAACGCGAACCGTCACCAGAAAAATACGGGGAAAGACTCAGTTAGGTGAGGAGGAGGACGGCGAGTGACCTAGCAACGCTTTGCGCGCTGCCTGCATTCACCGGGTGGTTCATTCCTTTGGAGCATGTTTGGAGACTAAGTGGTTTGCACGTGGCACGCTTCCGTCTGTGGTTGCTCAACAACGGTATATCCGTTCATCGCGCACGCCTATTGGGCTCCGTTACTCCTTTTTGGGTTAATTTGCCTTGGAGTGTTGCAACTACAGCTGACATTTACAAGTGCTACGCTTGAATAGCGTCTCACTGCAAGGCAGTATTTAGAGCTGGCGTGGCTCTGTGATTGAGAACTTGATGAAGACGTATATTGGTGGACCTTCAGATTTATTCTTTGCAGTTGACGGGCCAATCCTGCACGTTGCAGCATTTTTTTCTTGAGGTTCACGCGTTAGCGTTACCAATACCAATATCTGATCTCGACCTTTCTGGGCAGACCAACTGTCATTCGCCACCACCCTCCGTGGTGTACGAGTATGTGCCACAGTGTCCCGCTAAGAGGATTGGACGACGTACGAGACAGGATCGTCATATTTTTTCAGGTCATGACCAGCAAATCATTTGGTGACCATGTTACCCTAACACACTCCATTTGGTTTAGCCCAAGTCAAGGGGGTGGTCACGAGAGTGCCTAGACGTATATGGAGTGCCTGACTCGTATACGGTTAGGCCTAGCACTTCATCTTTACATATGACAGCTTCACAAATGTCCTCGAGGCTACGACTGCGGTTGAAATTCATGAAGCTCCCTTGGTCTCACCTCCGAAGCACCTTCCTCTCGGGCTTCACGGCACCAAAATATTATGGAGAAAAAGACGAGCCGCCATCTTCATGGCGAAAACCACCCGTCGACCTCTTATTTAAGGCTCTACCTCGTCTTCTACATGATTTCTATAGCCAGAGTATGACAATACTTTGTTTTGTTACAATTCGGGTTGACCTTCAGGCATTTCTCTCACCTTGTTCATTCAGCATCTCTTTTAGCGCTACCACTTGTTCACGAAAAACGTACCTTACAATAGAATATCTCTCTTACGAATTATTTGAATAGAAAGGCAATAACAAAGGCAGCGGTGTTGCATGGGAAAAACACTCAATAAACAACTACCAAAAGATATTTGTCAAACGTTCAACCATAAAAAATCCAACTAAAATTTCCATGCATCCAACTTGTATTGTTGTAGGGCTAGTATAGAACCTTCTTTTGCCGCTTGCTACTTCTCTCATACTTTTCTTATATAGCGCAACCATGACAAGTGGTGGATTTGCTATTCTTGTGCTCCTATTTGGTTCTTTGGTGCTGCTGTCCAATATTCAGGACTATAATTTGCTTGCACTGGGACCTACAAATCATAGAAAGTGCAAACATGTGACACCACCAAATAACTATATGAGTGGTACACGACGTCCGACGTATCGTCCACCACCTCGTTATCCGCCAATCAGTAAGCACATTATTTTTGTTTGTCTATAAAAGTAGCAATAAGGCAAATGATATGAGCAACTTTTTACTGAAAATATATTTTTGTGACTTTGGATAGACGCATAGCCGACCATTGGGCATGCAGGTATTCGGACGCAGAAAGCATATCTTCAACGAATGAAGCGCCAGAACGATATCATTGGTCTTCGTGCAATGTGATATCATTGTCACCTTTTTTCTCCCAGTATGCTGGAGCTAAATGTGCCTTGGCAATAAAGTACTATGCGTCAGTGAACAGCACTGATGCCCTCCTGTGAATGTGGCACGTTGACTAATCCTCTCCTAGAGCACAGTAACTAGTTTGACTGATAGGATGTCTGTTAGAAGCATTTCTTGTGAAAAGCTTATTTATACACCTGAGTAAAAAATATGAGCTTTCTTTACCAAGAAACAATGACAATACAATGTAAACACAAATAGGCCCGTAACAGCTCTTTAAGAAGGTTATGTGCACTTTTTCCACCCATTCCGAAATGCAAACTCCCTTGAAAAGGGATAAAATTGACTGAAACTGCTGTTTTACCGTGGTCAATAAATATAGAAAATTATGGGAGTTTAACCAGTTTAAAATAACATAGAATTAAAAAACTTAACAAAAAATTGGCGTGAGTCACAAGGTTGTATCCAAAGATGCCCATTTGGACAAGAACATGCAAGCAACAAAAATTGTTGAAAGCCTCAGCGTCAACCTCGCAAAAGTTATTTTAGTAGGCAGGTTTTGAAATAGCCCACGGCACGTTAACGCTCTTCGAAAGTTAGTAAACCGTGCCTTACGGTCCGGCGAATGAAGTACGACATACACGCACGGCGGAAAAGTGGTCCGGACTATGCCATCTCCTGTACTTCGGAGCGCGGGAAAGTGCGTCGCTTCTGTACTGCCGTCTGTTCGTCGAGGCAGCCAGCGGCGGCCAGGACGACGTGGTCGGTTTCATCCGATATTCAAGTTGAGGACACATGGTAAGTAATGCGAATGAGCCTTGTTTATTACTTTTGTGTGTGTGCGCGTCACTGCAACCCAATCCGTTGTTAGAAGACTCACGCTGGGTTCAGATTCGACATTTGTTCTCTCTGGAGTGAATGTGAAAATACTCGCCAGATAATCACTCGTTTCGCTTCTTAAGCCGTCGGAAAACCACGCGGCGAGGCCGGCCGAAAAAATGGGGTCTGATTTTTTTGTCACGCCAAAGAGAATTTTCTTTCCGGTTGATGGCTGACTAGATCAAAACAACGCGATCTCGATAGCCGGCCGCAGATGCAACATGGCGGCAAAAGCGTCGGCTCTGGCTCGCATCATCTCTAATTGCAAACTACTCGTGCCGCTCGACCAAGATTTGTGGCCTCAATGAGGACACGTTCATCGAGAGCCTGGTTTGGATTACGATCACCGAGAACACTGAAGTAGACGGTGCAGCAGCAGCCAGAGCAGCAGCGAGTCGGAACACCCCAAGGTGTCTCGTTTTTGTGCACAGCCGACTGAATTCGGCGCCGCCGCTGCCGGTGCATTCGCTAAGGCTGTTTCCGCTGGCGTATCTCCCCAAACAAAGCTTCAAAAAGTTCCAGTTGTGTCTTTACAGTACTTTGCGTTTAAACTGAAATTCGTTACGGAACCTAGCGCTCATAAAGAAAGCAAACTCGAAAAAATTCGCGAAAACAGCGGCGATCGCAGCATTCCCGAGGTGCATAACAAATATGAACATTACCAACGCGCGTAGACGTGGTTGTCCGGCCACCCTGATGTTTTCGTTTCACTTCTGAACAGGGGCGTATCCAGGGAGTGGCACACCAGCAAGGCCCGTGCCCCCCCTTTCCCTTCAAAAATTTTTTCTTGATGCCATAGAAAGCAAAAAATAGCCATTTTAAAGGGGCGCCCTCTCGGAAATAAAAAAGGTGCCCCCGCACAACCCCCCGCCGCGAAAACAAATTCTAGCTAGGCACCTGCTTCTCAAGTGTACGAGGTGTATGCTGCAAGCGCGTACTCATCATGGCTTCGCTCGAGGGGAAGAAAAATTAGGAATGATCATACATGCAAACAGAGCGTTGTGTGTGACGCAAATGTGCAGTTCTGTTGCCAAGGTCACTGTATGGTAATTGTAATAGAAATGTTTGTTGCTTAACGAGGCATCTGTGTCTCAGTCAAAACAAGTGAGACCTAAATAAGCTTATTTAGTATTATCAGTAAAGAGTAGCCAGGCACTGTTTGGGCTTGTCTTCTCTGGCTCAGGGGGAACGCGAGTTGGATTATTCAACCGTGATTAGCTAACTATGCTCGGTGAAAAGCAAGCGATACCATGATAAATTATGCCTAGTTATATTTGTATATACTTAACTTGGCTCATGTCAGCCCATTTAAGCGGTACATGGCTTAACGCTAAGGTAGCAAACGACCATACCTAATCAAGATTAGCTTATTTATTCTGCTTATGCTTGGCCTTTATAGGTTATACCATGCTATAATATGCTTGAGTAGTTTCGACTAGAGCTTGACTTAACAAGACAAGTTTAACTAGGCCTAATTTGACAAGGGCAAGCTGGGTTGAGAAAACGTAATTTTTTATGCTTGGCTTTATTTGGTTATATACTGCTAGTTATGTTGTATTTTGGCTAACTGGGGAAAAATACTATCGCCTGGCCATTCGATTGGCCCTGCCTAAGCTGCTACGTGAAAGAGCGGCGTATGCGTGATGGAGCAAAGAACGCAACACTCGGTTGTAGTTTTGGCTATGAGTGCCGTAATTCTGTCAAACAAAGAGCTGTGCGAGGTCGCCTGATTACTACTGAGCGGGTATGCGTACTGCAGCAGGCAGTTTGAAAAGATGGCATGTTGATGCGTTCTGCCATGCGACTCTTTGGTCTGCGCACTTTGCTTACACCTGTAAGTTTGAGTTGTAAGCTAGACAAAGCTGATGCTGCGTTCAAAAACGTCTTTATAAACTTCTGAGCTCATCATAGCAGCCTAGGCAAAGCAATAAGCACTTGCAGCTGGATGCTGCATGTTTTTTTTGTTTGTTACAGTCAAAATTCATTATTTTTGTAGTGTTTTTCAGTCACACTCATTTATTACTAGTTAACTTGCAATTTAATCTTTGCAGCAAAATATAACTGACGCTGAACCCCGGCACCTTTCTGAAAGATGCAGACCCATAACGAGATATCGATGGGCCTATGGCTGTTTCTTTTGTGGTAATGTATGTATTGGTGTGTATGTGCCTACTGATATTCTTTTCATTTCTATCAAGCTGTGGCGGTCGTTGTCGTTGCGACTGTATTTCATGCGTGCAGCAGTGATGAAAAAACTGTGGGAACTCAGCAGGATTTTTCTTTAAGTTAGTCCATCATACTGTGCGACACTAAAGTATGCAAAGAAAATGTCGAGTTCAGCTCATGCACATAGGAAAGTGCACTAGCATTCAGAATCTCTATGAAAATCTTGCCAAACTATACTGCACAATTATGGATGTGAGCTAGGGTCAAGATAGTAATGCATGATTCAAAGGCATTGAGCTACTAAGTGAACATTTCGAGGGCTTTGATTGCCTCCCCCGTGGTTCTGCTGTTTCAAATAAAAATCTTGCAGGCATAGTATATAGCTTACAGGCAACTTGAATTGACTGTACGAAATGGGGAAGTAGCAGGAAAGTTGGTAAATCATTATCTACAGTCGTCCCTGCTATGCTGTTACCTCTGGCTTGACGTTTTCAACTTTGTTGCACTTAGATTATGTCATGACTGGCTCATTATATATCTTTACTGTGTTGTTTCAACACCCGTGAACCTTCATGAAATAAATTTATTGCCTGAACTGCTATTCGACATGCTTCTTTCAAGCACTTCGCCCTTAGCAACAAGTTTTCAGCTTAGAGGTAGGCCTAGTTTTTGCCATTTTTAAAAGGGCTCAATAGCATTAGGACAATAAAATATTGAGGTGCAAAAAATATTTTACTAAAAGTATTTTGCACTTCATTTGTGTATTAGGTGTACGTTGTCGCTGCTATGCTATGAATAGCAAATATAGTAGTCGAAATATTGATATTTTCATAAACATATATTCTTTCATATTTAACAATGGCATTCCGAAATTGTCTGTACCAGAAAAACATAGCTAGAACAAAATTGGTAAATAATATCTCTGTGGTGTAAAAAATATTGGAACCAGATTTTCCTAACAGTGGATGCAAAAAGAGTTGTTGACATCTAATGTGCCTGATGTATAGAAACTGTATATCCACCTCCCGATAGCCATGGGAGACTACAGGTAGCCTTGCAATTATGAATAGGATTTTCTGTACCCAAGTGTCACATTGATTTGTGTCACGGTGTGTATGAAATAAACGTACCAAAAGTTCCAACGAATGAGCTAACCTCTTTGTTTATTATAGCATAGCTGAATCAAATTTAGCATGAGTAAACAAAAGAGCAATAGCAAATAATTGTAAGCAAAGTGAAAGGGATGTTAGCATCGTTGTGCAAGCTTTTGTATGACGTTTTTATTGCAAAGCAGTATAGTGATGTTAATAGCTGCGCATGGTCCTATGTGTGTCGCATATATAAAAAAAGGAACATTTCTGGTCAATAAATTATTTACCTTTTCACTGCATGGCCGTTGCGGCTAGTGTACAACAGTTAATCTGGCAATCAGGATGGGACCTGTGTCAGAGGGTCTGCTGGACAATACTAACAAAGACGTGATGGCTTCATACGGACACCGCATGTGCTATAACCACAATGTCAGCCAGGATTCAGAAAGTTCGGCAAGTAGCTTTGGTGTTTCTCCGGTCAAGACATGCTTCTGTCTGCGGATCTGATTATTTGAACTATGAAGTTGAGAGCTTTTAATCCTATGTTGAGCATTTGGAGCTTCAGGGCAAATGACTTCACTGAATAGAAGAAATTTTGCCTATGTTATCAGTAATTGGCACTGAAGCATATGAAATTCACAAAACTTGGGTACTGTCTCTGCCAATAGAAAACCTCTTCGAGAAGGTAAGAGAACCAATACAAATTCAATGCTGCTCTAAGATGTCTATATTTCTGGAAAAGTGTAACGTCAGTCGTACATTTCAGCTTCACAACGCAAGTGACGAAAACTTTGTAGCAGATTTGAAGGACTTAACTCGCAAATGTAACTGTTGTGGTGGTTGATCAGCACGGCGGTATGGTAGCTTGAGTTAAACTCGTGTTTGAAGTGGATTGCTTTTGACGAGAGATTGAACACAATAAAACTGCTAAAATAGAAGTCCAAAATTTGGAAAAGCGCATAAATGCAATAAATAGGCAAAGAAGCATTGTGGCAGGGGTTGTGGCCCTTCCGAAGGCACTGAAGCAATAATTTCAAAGTAAATAACGCCAACAAACAGAACTAGTTGTATCTGTCACAAGGAGCATGGGCCAGAAATTGCTGTGACCAAACGGTACTCACTCTAGCTATGCTCATCAACAAAACATGTGCTGAACACAGATAAATGAAGGCCAAATGCATATAGTAATAAAAACATTAGGGAAACAATAATTCACTCAGACAACTGGGCAGTCACATCAGCAAAAAAATTATGAGGTGATTTAATGGGAAGTGCCGTGATTCTTGAACTGAGGTGAACACGTGGCCACAGCAGCATTATACGTGGAAGTAGGCTTCAATATAGTGAATTTCTGGGCTAGTTAGTTTGAATTTGGCCTAAAAGAGCGAAGGACTTGAAATCAAATAAAGATTACTTAAAAACGTGCTCAACTTGCAGCAGAGCATATTCTGCAAAGGGTCTCACTGTAAAAACAAATACGCGGGCACAGTCACACCTGATTTTCACTGAACCAACAACAAATATCTGGGTAAAAAGATGTGTTATTCTACAATATTACGAAGAGGTCAAGCATAATCAGCTTTTACACTTAACTGCATTCAAGGAAGTTTATTTACTTCATTGTCAGATGCACCGATGATGCACTAATGCATGCATGTGCAGCAATTTTAATCTTTCCCGCCTGTAAGGCTTTGCGCTCACAACTGCCTTTAGCCCTGCCCTTGAGGTCCGCCTTCCCTAAAAGAGCATTGCAGCCACATGTGCGCAATGCGCCAAAATGTGCGCCCCATTGTTTTGAGCATTCACCATAGTTGCCTGCTCTCCAAGTCTATCGTTAAGGCATTGGCCTGTTTGGGTGGTGTAAGCTTTACCACTACTGAATGGTATCTTATAAGCCACTTCCGTAGCACAGCAGACAAATGGCCTCTTATGATTTTCCTGACTCACTTCTTTCTCGGTTCTTTCACCTGCAAGAAGTGCACAAACAGAGAAGCTTTATGAGTGCCGTGAAGACGAGGTCTGTACCCTGCTTTGAAGCTATCCTCTGAAGGTTGCGTGAAATCGTGTGATTCTAGGGAATCACATTCAACTTGTTCATTTTGTTGGACTTCTGTTGTGTTGGCATGCGAGGTGAAGCCACAATCTGGTTGAAAAGAGAAAATGCTATGGCAACGAGCAATGTGCAACGAAAACCTGAAGTTCGAAGACACAAAATCTGGTAATCGAAGCTAAAGATAACCTTAAGAGAGCGTCACTTGGCCACAGCCAAGTTGAGGCACAAAGAAGCAATGTGCCTTTTCGCCAGTATAGTATTGAAAGAGTCGAATGGAAGAAAACATCGTTTTTCGCCATGGCTTCTACTCTCACGAAATGTGGTCGTCTCATGTTTTCTGGATTGCATCGTAGTCGGGAAGGTTTAATGTAAAGGATAAATAGGGTGAACACTGCTTAAACAGTAATCCCTCACAACAGTACGATCCAGGTTTTTTATTTAGCATTGCCTTTTAATTGCGGGACCACAATTGCTGGCAGTTTTATTCACAATAAAAAAGCCATCCTCTAATATGACTCTTTCCATGCTATACTGGTGAAAAGGGGGATCGCTTCTTAATGTCTCAACACGGCTCTGACCAAGTCATGTTATCATAAGGACAGCCTTAGCCTTGACTGCCAGATTTAGCACCTTCTAACTTCGGCTTTTCTTCTAACATTGCTTCTTTCCATAGCATCCTCCATCTTCAAACAGATTGTGACTTTAGGGAGCCTGTCAAAAACACAAAGGTTCAACAATTTCTTTATTATTTCTTACATTCATGCAATTTTACACAACCTGAAGAGGATGTTAAAAGCATAACGTAAACGACGTTTTCTCTGCACCCTGAAAAATTTTTTGTTTGTGCGCTCTTGAAACTGACAGAACAGAGAAAGAAGTCTGGCGTAAAGAAGGGCAAGCCATTTGTACCGTGTGCTACAGAAATGGTACATAAGATACCACTCAGTTGTGGTAAAGCTTACATCGGTTTAACACGCCAATGCTATAACGATAGACTCGGAGGGCAGGCTGCTACGGTGAATGCTTGGAACAATGGGGCACACCTTCCTGCGCATTGCAGTGCATGTGGCTAATAAGGAAGGCGGACCTCAAGGGTAGGACTAAGGTCAGGTGTGATTGCAAAGTCTTACAGGCAGTTGACATTAAAATCGCAGCAGATGCATGCATTAGTGCATCATCGGTGCATCTGACAATGAAGGAGATAAACTTTCTTGAACGCGATTAGGTGAAAAAAACTGATTATGCATGACCCACATATGGTATTTTGAACTGTTCACAGGTTGTTTTACCAAGATATTTGTTGGTTCAGTGAAAATCAAGTGCGACTGTGCCTGCGTATTTGTTTTGCACTAAGATACTCGCCAAAATGAACTCGGTTGCATGTAGAGTGTTTAAGTATTTTTTCTCTCCTTCTAAGTCTTCCCTCTTCTAGGCCAAATATACCTGGAAGTGTGGGCAAAAGAAAGTTGAACTCGGGTTGGTATGGACCTATGCAGAAGACAAACTGGATGTGTTAGAGTGATACAGTGTAAGTGAGGCCTATAAAGGGCAACCTGCTGTTTCCTAAAGTGCTGTCAACGAAAGTGAATAAGAGTTACCTTTGCTGCTGCGAAATTGCAGCCTGAAAAAGGTTTTGTGTAAGTGAAGAATTTCTTTGTTATGCATTAGGAACAGAATAGATAATCTGCACGCAGAGCTTTCACACGCCTTTTTTAAATTGCTTTGTGCTGTCAAGAACTACAAAACAAAAAATCTTATGCCACAACAGTATTGTGATCGGTGTACTTCATATGGATCTATAGTGTCAAATAGCCCAGGAGAGACTCGAAATAAATGGGTGCATAAAATTTCATGTTTACTTTTTCATCTTCCGTATTGTTGTACTACCAAAATATATCCTGAATTTATCTTCAAATACGAAAATGCCCTCCTTCTCAAGTGCCGAGCTGCATGTTCTTTGTCACACGCTTCGGGTGAGGCCCCGCCGATCCAACATCGACGTGCGGCAGACTCGCAGGCTTCCCACTTTACCCTTCGGCCTGCGACGCCTGAAAGGACCAGAAGTGGTACATATCAAATTTATTTGCAGGTTGGTCGGCCCGTGCGGGCTTGCACGTGTGGTGGTGTTTGGGCCTGACCGACGCACTCATACAGCAGACACGGATATTTGCTTAAACAAAAACAAGCATTTTTTTAAAACAAAGGCAATAGCAAGGAGATTACAAAAAACAGAGGAAAAACACTAATACGAGATTACAAAAATAACAGAGGAAAAACACTAATATGCGATGAAAAGAACAACTACAAAACAGCTATGTTTTAAAAGAACACCGACCGGAACGCAGAATGTTAATAAAATAACAACATCCCCGCTGGAGTGTTTGTGTATGTAGGCATTTTGTGCGTAGCGACACCACGAACCCGAGCTAATGGGGCCGTTCGGATTCCTTCCCACGCGTAGCCGTGCATAGCTCTGCCGTGTGCGGGGAAAAGGGGATCCTGGGTATTGAGCCGACGACGGGTGATTGGACCTTTAAGGCCCTCCAGCCAAGGCAACAAACCTCTTTGGCCCCGGCTTCACGTAAATGGCACCTCTGGGCTGACCTACCCTCGGGAAATCGGCAGTCGCCTTTTCCTTTGTCACTCTCCCTACATCTTCGTCTTTATCTCTCACTTTCTATCTGTCATGTTTCTTCTCTTTCCCGTTCACTTCCAAATTTCTTGGCGGCAAGGGTTAACCTTGTGTGGATGCCCAGTCTTGGCTATTCCATATCAGGTTATATCAGCCCTGTACAGCAGGCGTCGACAGGACATGCCCAGCAACTCCCGCCACGTCCCCTGGTTGGGCTCGGTGGTGGGTGGCTGGCACTGCTGCCAAATTTTATAGCTTATTTATGGCGAATGCTTTCCCCCTCTCCTGATCGCTCCCTGAAAAGGTGGCGCAACGAAGACACGTTCATGCTTAATACACCAAAACGAACCTTTTGAAAATACCAAGTTATTCATAGTCAGAACGCAAAGAAGGCAGTACATGCAATTTCACCTTTTCTCGTGTCTAAAAATCTCACCGAACCAGTAGGGTCAGGCTATGAATTGATGGGAAGTGGCGATCTCATTCCGGAGGTTCGTGACGAAACTCCATACGACAAACTATTCAGAATTGTAACATTTGGGGACAATCCTACTTCAGTGGGCCCACACAGGTCTATGAAAACAGTTCGTGGACGAATATTTGATGATCTTATCAATTTGAGGGAACGCGAACTGTTAGAAGAATAGCAAAACAGAAAAGTTGTGAAGGTACAGAGAATAATAATCAAGCGTGACAAAAACTAACCCCTCAAACACGTAATAATTACGTTCGAAACCAGTGACCTATCAGCATCAATTTGAACCGGCTATTGTGAGCTCCGTGTAAGACCATACATTCCTAATCCTCGTCGACGTTTCAATTGTAATCGTTTCGGGCATTACTCGCAGAGTTGCAGAGGGTGCGCCACCAGCGCAAACTGTGCATCCATAAAGCACTTAGCCGACAACTGCATCTCAGAAACAACTCATTGCTCGAACTGTGAAGGAGCTCACGCTGCCTACTCACGATCATGCCCCACACAGAAAAAAGAGAAACAAATAGGAGAACTTAAGGTCAAATGTAATCCGTCATTCCAAGAAGCACATCAACGGTTGGCACTACACAACAAATGTTTCCCTCCTTCGCCGACGTGACGCACTGGGGCACCACGCCACGTGTTTCTGCACCCGCGAATGTCACACGGAGTGTGGCCACGGCAGTGCCTCCAGCACACCAGGCCTGTACTGCTCTCTGCAGCCTGTACTGCTCCGCCATCTGACAAACAGGGTCGGAAGACCCCCGCCTTCTCGCAAGAGGTGACGCCTTCTCGCAAGAGGTGACGGATACAAGTCGTTCTCCTCCGGCGTCTCAGACGCCGAAGGATAGGCGCAACTCCTTAGAGCACGCTAAAAAAGAAAAAAAACTTGAATCACAGGACCCCTAAAAGGCCTTGTAACCTAACGCAACACTTTTTCTACACACATCACCACACGACAATAAAATGACTCAAATATTACAGTGCAACGTCAGAGGACTGCTGAGAAACTTCGACGATATTCAGAAACATTTACACAAACATACACCTAAGGTGCTGTGCGTACACGAGACAAAGTTTAAACCTAACACACCAACTTTTTACGGTCGTTAAGTTAGTTTTCGGAAGGACCGGAATGACGCCATTGTGCCATCCGGTGGTGTTGCCATTAAATTAAATCAAGTGATTTGCATGCACACAGCTACCACTACAAGCATCCTTGTAGGTGGTGGCTGTTCGCGCAGTTCTTTAGAATAAGCTCCTCACCTCTCTACATACCTCTTTCTACATACCTACACAATGCCATCTAGAAAAGCATGAATTCCAGTCCCTCATAGACGAATTTCCAGAACGCTATCTTGTCCTAGGGGACTTCAGTGCACATAGTAGTCTCTGGGGTGACTCTCGCTGCGATGCGCGAGGTGACCTGATCGTACAGTTTTTTTTCTTTTTTTTCTTCTAGTGCGTGCCTTCTGATTAGAAAATGACCAACATATTACAACATCTCTAACAATACGTACTCATCAATAGACCTCAGCATAACATTTCCATTACTTCTACCTCTATTTAAATGGGAAGTCACTGAAAATCTATATGGCAGTGACCATTTTCCTATCGTTATCAGCACATCAATAACAAATATATGTCCTGAACAGGGTTCCAAACGGCTCACCGACAAAGCCAATAGGGAAAAGTTTCAAGAAATGACTCTATTAGAATGCCATCGTGGCGTTGAGCATACAGGATGTTGTGTGCTACTTTACAGCTTTCTTGGTTGATGCAGCAGCGAAATGTATTCCCCCAAACATGTGGACCATCAAGCAAACGACGAGTCCTATGGTGGAATAATGATTGCCATGATGCAAAAAAAGAAAAAAGAAAATAAGGCATAGAAGCTGCTTAGAGAGTCGCCCACATCCGAGAATCTTGTAAACTTTAGGAAAATCAAGTCGCAAGCAAGCAAGAGGTGCCGACAGGCAAGAAGCGAAAGTTGGCATATATTTTTATCAGGCATTAACTCATACACATATGAGTCGAGAGTCTGGAACATGGTTGGTAAGGTGGCAAAACGAAAAGCACATTCACTTCCACTAGTGAACACACAAGGGGAAAGTTTGGAAGACCAGGCCAACACTCTCGCAGCGCACTTCAAAAAGGTCTCCAGCTCTCCACACTACAGTTGAGCGTTCGGACGATACAAAATCAGATTAGAAAAACAAACATTAGAGCGCAAACCTACAACACAAGAGGCATAAGTGAGCTTTTCTGTTTGGCTGAATTACAAGCCTCACTTACCTGCTGCAATACATCTACAACAGGTCCAGACCGGGTGGCGTATGAAATTTTAAAAAACCTGCCCACGGAATCCCAGAAAGCTCTCCTCTCTTTGTATAATGCGATATGGTCTTCCGGTGAGCTACCATCAGCCTGGAAGGAAGCTATTTTCATCCCAATTCTAAGACAAGGCAAAGACCCGCCCTCAGTTTCCAGCTACAGGCGAATAGCGTTAACCAGCTGTTTTTTCAAGGTCTTTGAGAAAAGGAATAATAGGTTCCTGATGCACTTCCTTGAAATAAAGGCCTACTTGACCATTCCAGTGTGGGTTTCGAGAAGCTCGGTCCACCACTGACCATCTTGTCCGTATCGAAGCAAGAATTCGGGACACTTTTGTTCATAAGCAATTTTTTGTTTGAGTTCCTCGATATGTAAACGGCATATGAAACTACATGGCGCTTTGGAATATTGCGAGACTTGTCACATTTAGGTGTGCGGGGTCGAATGCTGACAATCATCGAAAGCTACCTGTCCGACCGTACATTTCCGAGTCCGAGTTGGCACTGTCTTATCTCGAATATTTGTCCAAGAAACAGGAGTGCCACAAGGAGGTGTAATGAGCTGCATACTTTTCTTAGTTGAAAGGAATTCCTTGCACCTGCCTCTCCCTTGTATTATTTTTTACTCCACTTACGTCGGTGATGTACAGATTGGTTTGAAATCGTGCAACATCTCAGAGTGCCAACGTCAACTTCAACTAAGGTTGAACAAAGTATACGGATGGGCAGATGAGAATGGTTTTATACTTAACGCGCGAAAGAGCACATGCGTCTTGTTCTGCCGAAAGAGGGGCCTCCATCCTGACCCCGACATTGACCTGCATGGTCAATCTCTGTAAGTGAAGACCTAGGACAGGTTTCCTAAACTAATATTAGACACAGAACTAACCTTCATTCCACATATCAAGTATTGAAAAGACAGGTGCCTAAAACAATAAATAATTTGAAAGTGTTGTCACGCACTACTTGGGGGCAGTTACAAGAAATGTCCAATGAATTTATACAAAGACCTCATACACACGCCTAGATTACGCTGCTATAGTCTTTCTGTCGGCAACACCATCAGCATTGGAGGTTCTCGAACCTGTACACCATCTAGACGTTCGACTCTCTACGGGTGCTTTTCGTAGTACCCCTGTGAAGAGCCTGCACGTGGATTCGAATAAATGGTCACTCCACCTACAAAGTTGTTACCTCCCTTTTTTGTACTTTTGGAATAGGAAGGCAAAAAAGAAACACCCTTCTCATTTCACAATTAATGAGCTCTCTCGTTCTGGCTTGTTCGAGAACCATCCTTCGTTTAGACAGTTCTACTTGCTCCGTGTAAAGAGCCTGGCCGAAGAAACAGGTGTGCTTCTTCTCGAAGTCAGTTTGATGGTTCCTGCAGCATATCTGCCACCATGGCAGTTCAGTTCAGTTCAGTTTATTTCCCTAAAGGTCGCGTGTATAGGAGTGTTACATGAGGGTTGGGGACAACATGTAACGGGTAAATCCAAATAAAAATAAAAATCAATAGGTCTTTGGAAAAAGGGGTCCGGAAGTGGTGTATGTGGCAGCTTATAGACTGTGATGTCTTTTTTGTTAAAGTCACAACGCACACGCCACTTGCTAACATGCATAAATACTTCCTAGAACTACAACTACAACCTGACAAGCGTTACACCTAACTTTGACCCGTGCACGAGGTGGTCTCGGTTTTGGTGCCGTTCGAGCAAAACAGGAAGAAAAAAAATAAACGACGGCAGATTTGTGCTATGAGGAAATATGTCCAGAAATTGCTATGGGAACATTAGTCATTGGTGTTGCATTTATTTCAATTAGGTGTTTTAAGTTCATTTCACGACACATAATTATTAGGTTCTACGTATATGTTACTGGAATAGTCATATACAGCACCAGAGCTGTAGAAATTCTTTTTTTACTAAACTAGATCGTGTTCTCATCGACGTTTTGCAGATTTCCAGCCAGATACTCTAATGTGATTGGCGAAGTGTGTTTGAAAGTCTGCAATCCGTTTGATTTTAACTTTTCAACTCTATGCTACAAATATGTGCAAAAGTTTTGTTTGTAGTGTTTTTACTTTAAATGCTTTATGTGATGGTAATTATTGTGCTCGTGCTGTACGAATACTGTGGTCAATAGTTATGCTCACTCCTGGAAAATGAACACAAGAGTTGTACTTTATATGTAATTTAACCTCCCTAATAAATCTTTTGTAGGTTTCTAGTCTCTGTGCTCTCTCAGTGCATAAATAAGAACTCTGAAAAGTTCTATCTTTTGCTTTAGTGTATGGGCTGTAAATAAGCTTTTGTTCGCGTCAACTTTTTGTAGAATGCAGCCTGCAGCCTTGCAAAAATTCATGCTCAGAGAGAGTTATTCCGGCTGCAGTGGTTGCTGCCATTCAATACTAAGAGTACTCTCAAGAAAGGGGAGCTAAAACGCCATAGATTTCAGCTATTTACTCCGAAGTAGAATAAAAAAGACAGACAGGGTGGTCACGTGAGCAAAATACTCCCGCTATGCCTCTGGAAACCACCGAGAAGGGGGCAAAATAATGCCCTAATTACGCCGAAAATGCTTCCAAGTGAGGACCATGAAACAATGGCTTTCTTTCCACTGAGTCACAAAGGGAGTCAACTTTTTGCCCAATCTGCACCTTTCGTACGTCCTATACCATGGGCGTTCTTTAAACTCCCATTTAGAGGGCGTAAGGTATGTACAGATGGAAGTGATCTACAGGACAAGCCAAAAACTCCCATCTTGGTTTCTTTCTGCTTTGATTGTAGCTCAAAATATTGGGCTCTAGTCACCACAGCTAAGTGACGTTGAAAACGCCTACGAGTGCGCACGTGCGCCTAATAGAGTTAACACGCACCACAGAATGAATCGTCCCTATGAGGTGCCTAAGCGTATGAAGAAGTTTTGCTCGAATGGAAAGTGATTGTTTTTTGGGATACCAATGATATGATCAGTCTCGATAGTTCTTGGCATCGCTTTTGGCGTCATGTCACGTACAAATTTCGAATTGAGAAAATCTTTCATCGCACCGTACGTTCTATCTGCGGGTAATAGCGTGCGAGCGGGATGACGAACGCGGTGTAAACGAAGATCAAATGAGAGGCCCAACTGCTTTACTTCGAGACTCATGTGTTAAGACCTAACAGCCTGTTGGACCCGTCGTTGAGTGCTCAAGTATAGACATCGCGCCCATTCTAATGGGAGTGACAAGGCCTAAGGGTGGGGATGTGTCTGCGAGTAGTCGCTGCAATCTTTCGTTTTACAAGTGGTGTCATAGCGCGCGCGTGATATATAACTCTCGTGGCACCCACCAGCGGGCAGCTTGCATACGTCCTGCGCTCTCAATGCGAAGATAATGTCCGAAATGTCTATGAAGCGACCAAATGTCTTTAAAACAGCGTTCTCTAGAGTTGTGCAAGACCATATCTAAAACGCCTAGATACCAGCCTCATTTCGTATAACACAACAATCTGTTGCTACCGCACTCACCATTCTTCCTGCCTTTAGGCGAGACTGACTTTTTTAGACAAGCCGGGTCGTGTGTACAGCGCTTTGCAAGTAATTATGACATAAGCATACTACTGATAAAATAATGACACTTTGACACTTTGTTTTTCATGTTTAAGCCAATTGGGCCTGCTAAGGTTTGTTAATTGTGAATCGAAATTCTAGACTGGTAATTATCAGGTTGCTTGCTTGCCTTAGGGTGAATAAATCTGTATATTTGAGTGATAAAAATTTGTATAGTCGTGCAAAATTCTTGATGCTTTCCTCAGATGTTACACCGAAAAGATTTATTATAGACACTTTAGTTGATCTATTTGGCAAGTTTATTACTACAGACGTGGTTCCAGCTGATTGGCCTAAATTTAGTGTTGTTAGTGTCAATTAATAAAGCACAAACAAAATGATGACGAACAGTAAAAAAAAGAAGAGCCTGAAAACTGTGGCACACACTCACGCTGAAGATTGTCCAAGAACCGAATAGTTCTAAAAGATTACTTTAATTTTGACAGCTTATGGCTTTTATAGAAATGAGAAAAATCAAGAAATAAATAATTATTAGAAATTAACAAAAACAGTGGTGGTTATAAAAATTGAAGCAGGTATGTATAGCAACAACAATAAATGAGTAAATGAATAAATCAATTAAGAAACAAGTTAGTTGGGAGTAATCTTTGGTTGTATAGTCTGCATCTCTTTGAACGATCATAAACTCCTGCAATGCATTGGCAACTTTCCCACAACTGAATCTTAGGAACAAAGCCCCCGAAGAAAGTACATTCAGAGTGTTTAATCTCACGAGACGACAGGCGGAACGCAAGAAAGGCTTCGTATTCTTCATATTCATCTCGTGTGCGCTGTATCAACCAAGATGAATCCACACAAATTCGCTTAAACATCCATTCTTAGTGAGGTTGTTCCTATATAGATAACAGCTAGGGAACCCTGAAGCTTCCTCTTTAGGTGTTGAACACGATAGCGAAATTCTGTTTCTAGAGCGTACTTCAAACACTTATACATGAAACCTTTTTGAACTTGCCGTGCATCCGCTATGGTGACCTTAGGGCAAGAGGCGCAATAGTGTGTACCTTCTGTTGTGAGTTACTGGCTTTAAACCACGAAGTCATAACGATCCGACGTCCGATGGCAATGACAAATCGTACCACAGATTATTAGTGCAATATTTCGTGTACTGCGAAATATGCGTACTAGATGCGTGGGTTTTTGAAGCATGATGCTTTCACTGCATATGCGAGCAGAGGAAGTTTTTTCGCTGTATTCACAAGCAAAGGTGTGGACATGTGGTAGAACGCGCACTTGCCACATAAACAACGCAGGTTCGATGCCTTCTGTGACCAGGGACTTTTTGGCTGTTTATTTCATTCGCATATTTCTCAATTTTTGGTAACGACCTATATCATTATGTTTCGCTCCTCACCACCGACAATCACACCAACGCCGACACTGGCATTTCTGGGAAACGAGCTATTCAATGCTACCGCTTTAAAAAGAGATGGGTTACTGGTGTCGAAATACAGGCCAGTATTCATTACCAGTTCCTGCTGCCAACCGTTTAACCATGTCGTAACTAAGTACATGAACATTTTTTAAGTAACAAAGCGAACTTCATTCTCGCAAATGATTATCATGTGGACACCCGGCGACACTCGCACACATGTTCTGGGAGTGTAGAACAACTCCCGACACCACCTCAAACAAAAAAGGAGAGGTGTCTCAGGAGCTCACTTCTCGCTGACCTGCAATGGGCCGTCCAGCAGGCCCACGAAGTGGCCGCCAGGTATTCCCTGTCAGTCCCAACGTGGGAGACACCTGCTGCGCGCTAAGCGCGTCTTGCTGGGCTGAAGTTTTTTGTTCATTCCTGTACATCCACAATCACTCAGCTTATTATAAAAACTCGACAAGGTCGTTCCAGTGCTTTGTATTTGGCAGGAAAACTAGATGTGCTGTTTTTATATATGCGTAAAGTACTTGATAGAATGTCTGATTGAACGTTGTTGTTTTCACTGCAGCAAATAGAGCTACTAAGGTTTATTGCCCAGTGGATAACTTCTGGGGGTGCCAGCTCACTGGCGACCAGCTGTCGGTAGTGCACTCCCAGACCAGTTGATGATTGGACACCCTAGTTCTGTACTTGGCCACTGTATTCCATAAGAACGCAGCAATTAACCCTTGCCCCCCCCCCCGTTTCCAACGTATGCGAAGCAACTATCGAAGGCGGCGGTCAGACCTGCGACGCAACGGAGGGTGCTTAGACTTTTTGAGTCCGCACAGACCACCATTCGAATCTGAATTTGGCTACGTTTAACGCTAGAAATCTGATTGATGAGAGTTAGTAAGAGGTAACCATTAGCGTCGTGTTATGTGCAGCGAAATAATGCGGCTGATGCAGAGCGTGGAGCCAGTTCACGACCCGCCAACTAACGAAGCTGATCGGTTCCGCGAAGGTGAACGCTGGAGACCTGCTCACGGAAAATGAAGAAGACTCCTTCGTTCACACGGTTAACGAGCGAATCCGTCAAGGCCACCCCCGTTCCGGACCAGAAGGGGAAGGCTTACTTGGAAGAGCGTCTGGCAAGAAGCAGGCCAGGCGCCGCCATCTGAGTTTAAGCAATTGTAGGCATGCACGCGATTCATTGAGAATGACGCGGAAACGCGACCACTGGGCTGACCGAGACATGATGGCGGCATGCAGACGAGCTTATTCTCCCCCGTTATATGTCATTAACGACTGCTGTTAGGATGGCGGAGGTCATCGCTGTCGCATGCACACCTGGTCAGCGCACAGGGCCTCACAGTGTACTCTCCACGCTCAAGGAGGCTTCTATGAAGTGACGTGTAATGAGGAAGCTGATGGAGCTCGAGCGTGAGAAAGGCTATCGACGGAGGTCGGCCAATATACGGCCTGGCATGGGATAGAGGGTGACACGTGGAGAGCCTATCCGTTTGCTTGTTGTATTTGGTAATGCGGTTTTTACCAATGCAGTGTCTGTTATTAAAGAGTTTCTGCAATTGATTGTCATGATGCGAGTCCCAACGTGTGATTGGCTTATGTTAACACTCTTTGGTACGCGGAGCGTTGAAAAGAGGACGTTTGAATGGGAAATGGGAGTGCGGAGATTCGGGCTTGAACTCGGGCAGATGTCTGAGGCTGCAATAAAGCGTCTCTTCACTGGCCTACGGCTCTTCCATCTCGCTGCCACCGAGCACTCAAGTCATCGAGAGGACCCATTCCGAACCTTAAACATCTTCCCTCCTTAGCTAGTTTAGAACCTAGTAGAGGAGGAGAAAATTAACTGTGAGGCTAATGCACCTGTGCTGTTCGAGAAACCAGAGGGTGTTAAGTGCAATCTAATAAGGCTCAAAGAAGTTAGAAGGGCTCTAGAAGCTTATACAGAGCTGAATAACAGACGCGTCTTCTGCTACCGGGGATTAGTTGAGAGAAAATCATTAGAAGTGTGATTTATTATACACAAGATTATCGCCGGCTACGTAGAGAAATACTATAGCATCAGTGAGAGGGTGGCAAGTATCATAAGTAGGTTCAGCAAGAGGTATAAGACGAAGGTGGGACAGGCCTACGAGCGTACATCGAACCATAACGACCATTTGGCTCAACGCTTTCATCTATATGTGGCGTCAGCAATTAATAAAGGAAATGCATAGCTCATAATACTGACGGGCGACTTTAACGTCAAAGCATGCAAGAAAGTAATGTACAACAACCTCGGCAAGGAGCAGCGCTTCGAGATAGGTAATAGTGCACTTGAAGTTGTAAAAGACTATGTCTACTTAGGGCAGGTAATAACCGCAGAGCCAAACCACGAGATTGAAGTAACTAAAAGTATAAAAATGGGGTGGAGCACATTCAGCAAGCACTCTCAAATTATGACAGGTAGATTGCCACTATCCCTCAAGAGGAAGGTATATAACAGCTGTATCTTGCCGGTACTTAGCTACGGAGCAGAAACCTGGAGACTTACAAAGAGGGTTCACCTTAAATTGAGGACGACGCAGCGAGCAATGGAAAGAAAATAGGTAGGTGTAACTTTAAGAGACAAGAAGAGAGCAGAGTGGATTAGGAAACAAACGGGGGTTAAGGATATCATAGCTGAAATCAAGAGGAAGAAATGGACATGGGCAGGGCATGTAGCGCGTAGACAGGATAACAGCTGGTCGTGAAAGGTAACTAACTAGATTCCCAAAGAAGGAAAGCGGGTTAGGGGGAGACAGAAGGTTAAGTGGGCAGATGAGATTAAGAAGTTTGCGGGTATAAATTGGCAGCAGCAAACACAGGACCGGGTTAACTGGCGGAACATGGCAGAGGCCTTTGTCCTGCATTGGACGTAGTCAGGCTGATGATGATGATGATGATGCAAGAAAGAGGCCGGAGACCATGCTATAGTTGAACATGGCATTGGATCTAGAAATGCTCAAGGAAAGATTTTGTATAATATACAGAATCTATAATACCTTTCCTATGTTGAATACCTTCTTCAGAAATAGGGCTAACTATTGATAGACGTGGCAAAGCCCTGATGATGGAACTAAAAATGAAGTGCTCTCAATTTTGTCCGCAAACTCAGGCACTGTAGGGAATGTGGAAGTACTTAAAAAGATACAATGCAGGGATCATAAAATGGTGAGAGCTCGTATTTACATACATTAAAAAGTGAAAGGCATAATATAATATGCAAGAAGCCTAATAAAAAGGTAGCGGGGAGAGGGAAAAACTGAAATGGAGAATTTCGCCCCCTGCAGGGGCATCTGCGCAAGCAGACGTTTGATGTGCAGCGATACCATAGACCCCAGCTAACAGGGGGAGGGTGGTCTCGACTCCCTCCCACGCATAGCCGTGCGTGGCTTTGCCGTGTCCAGAGAAAACGGATTATGGGGGTTGAGCCGGTGCTGAGTGAATGGACCTTTAGGCCCCCCGGCAGAGGCAACACACCCCTTTGGCCCTGGCTTCATGTAGACGGTACCCCTGGACCTACTCACCCAGGGGAACTTGGCAGTCGCTTTTCTTTTCTCTATCTCTCCCTACATCTCCGTCTTTCTCGCTTTTTTATCTTTCCTGCCTATTTCTTCCTTCTGTTTACTTCCAATTTTCTCGGCGGCAAAAGTTAACACTGTGCGAATAACCTACCTTGGCCTAGGAGCATATAGTTTGAGCAGTGTTGCACGGCTTACGTGTGCAAGTTTCAGCACCCGCAACTTGCAGCGGCCCCTCGTTGGGCTCCGTGGTGGGCGGCCACCAGTGCTGTTGAACAAAATACAATTAGCATGCATAAAGCGTTTCCTTTGCTTAGTGATCATGCCTCCTCAAAGCGGGTACGCACCAAGGATGTTAACTTTTTCAAGCGGCCAGGACAAACCTTTTCTCCCTTCCATGTTATACACTGCGAGAATTCTAACAAACAAGCCAGAACTGTATCGCCTTCGTAGTGGCTAGGTTCTTAGCCGAAACTCTCGGTGGCAGGTACAAGGTTACCGAAATGGCCAGCGGACATCTACTCCTTGAATTACGAGAGAAAGGCCAATTCGAAAAGCTGAACTCTCACACAACTTTTAGCGACACACCAATCAGCATTACACCGCACTGGTCTATGAACTCGGCTCGCGGGGAAGTATCAGACGCAGATTTGCTTGACCGGACCAAAGCTGAACTTCTGGAGGGGTGGAAAAGCCAGAACGTGACCAACATACAGCGTATTAAGATACTAAGAGAAAAAAAACACCAGTTAACCCATAATACTGACCTTTGCTTCGAGTGATATGCCGGAAACCATTCAAACCGAATATACAAAGACTTCCGCGAGGTTATATATTCTGAACACCTGTCGTTGCTTCCAAAGTCAGAGATATGGTCACGGCTTGCAAAGTTGTCGCGGCAGGCAAACTTGTGTTCTGTGTGGAGTGGTGGGCCACGCGTCCGACAAGTTCGAAGCACCGGCTTACTGTTTGAACTGTGGCGGGAATCATACCGCATATTCATGGTCCTGTTCATTTTGAAAAAAAAGGAAAACAGATCATCACATTAATGATAAAAGAAAATATCACACTTAAAGAAGAAGAAGAGTCTCACCATATTGTGGCCCCAAATAACTGATGTGGCGCGTCAGGGGCCAGCGTCGCACCAGCTCTCACCACTCCTTCAGCCTGCGCAGAGCGAACCATCGGCTGCGGCGCCTGCGCCCAAGATGGCAGTAGTTGAGTCTACCACGCCTACTATTGAACAGGGACCAGAGACTCCAGGGTCCTCGGGTCTCAAGGCCTCAACTCACCAGGCGAAGCCCAAAGTTCGACCAACCAGCTCGCATGTGCGGGCATCGATTGCCTCCGAGGGGCAATAGATACGGCGGCACCCCTGTTGCCGAAAGAGCGGGCGGCTCTCTGGATCACGTCAAGAGAACTACTTGATTCATTTATATGTGGAGTTTAACGTCTGAAAACTGCCATATGAATATGAGAGACGCCGTAGAGGGCTCCGGAAATTTTGACCACCTGGGGTTCTTTAGCGTGCACCCAAATCGGAGCACACGGGCCTACGACATTTCCGTCTCCATCAGAAATTCAGCCGCCGCAGCCGGAAATCAATCCTGTGACCTGCAGGTCAGCAGCCGAGTACCTTAGCCACTAGACCACCGTGGTGGGGTGCCAAGAGAACTAAAAAGCTCATGACAAGGTCTGATGATAGCTCTTTTTTCATGAGCTCAAACTTTCAGCCTAAACAAGTCACTCCCTTAAGATACATACAGCAATTCTTACTTCCAACAAGGAAACACAAATCATACAATTGAACGTCAGAGGACAGCCTAAATACCGCGACGATGTCCAAGAGCTCTTACACAAACACTCACCAATAGAGCTGTGTGTACAGAAACACACCTTAAATTTTCCGATAGAAATTTTATATGTCCTTACGTCATAATCCGAAAGGACCAAGATGATGCTGTGGCGTCGTTGGGTGGCATGGTCATTATGGTTATTCAAGGAGTAGCGTGTAGACACCACTCCAGACATCCCTTGAGGTGGTGGCTGTCCGAGCAGTACTTCTAAACAAACTCGTCACCGTCTGCTCTTTGTACGTACTTCGCTCCACACCACCGTCTTGAAAGACGTTAGTTCCACTCTTTATTAGATGAACTACGTGAACCTTATCTGCTCCTTGGTGACCTAAATGCACACAGCGGTTTGTCAGGTGATTCTTGCTGTGATGCACGGGGTCGTCTTATTGAACATTCCTCTTCTCTTCCGGTACGTGTCTTTTGAATAGGAGTCAACGTGCTATAACGTCGCCAACAAAGCTTACTCGTTTATAGAGCTCTGCATTTTATCTTCATCACTTCTATCCCTACTGAATTGAGAAATCATATATAATCCATATAAAAGTGGTCAATTTCCTGTAGTGTGGAGTACACCAACATCATAATAATCTCCTACAGATGTTTCCAAACGGCTGATAAGCAAAGAAGGCTGGGAACAGTTTCACAACACTACTCGTTTAGGTTGGGCCGACATACGTAGGTTAGACATACGTAGGTTACAGTGCAGTGCTTCACAGCTTTTCTTACTGACGCAGCAGCCAAGTGCTTACCGCAAACATTTGGAATGCCTGCAATCGACGTGTCCCATGATGGAACACGGAGTGTCGGAATGCGCGAAAGGAGCAGAATAGCGCATGGAGGCTGCTTTGGAACTCACCGACAGCAGAAAATCTTGGCAGCCTTAGCAGAATTAAGTCTCAAGGCTGGAGAGCGCCTAGGCAGGCCAGAAGAGAAAGCTGGCAGAAGTTCTTATCAGGGATCAATTCATATCCACAGGAGGCTAAAGTCTGGAACGTGGTCGGTGGAATAGCAGGAAGACAAGTACACTCACTTCCTTTCGTAAAAACACTTGGTGAAAGCTTGAAGATCAGGTGAACTTCCTGGGCATACACTTCGAACAGGCGTATAGCTCGTCACACTATACTGACTCTTTCTAAAAATACAAAGCAAGAAAAAAAGCAGTAAGTAGATGACAAATGTACAAAATACGAGGCATATAACCAAGCTTCTAGCTTAGCTTAACTTCAATCATCACCAAACTCCTGCACTAATGTCGCGCCATGTTCTGACCGTGTGGTTTACGAAATGTTATAAAACCTACCAATCGAAGCGCGAAAAGCTTACTTTGTACATGCTATATGGGTCTCTGGCACTATCCCTACTTCCTGGAAAGATTCTATTGTCAATCCCATTTTGAAGCAGGGCAAGGACCTTTCTTCAGTTTCGTGTTACAGGCCTATTGCGCTTACGAACTGCCTGTGCAAACTTCTCGAAAAAATGATAAACTGCCAACTAGTACATTTCCTTGAAACAAACAATTTTCTCGACCATTTACAGTGCGGGTTTTGAGAAGGTAGGTCCACCACCGACCACCTTGTTCATATCGAGGCACAGATCACAGATGATTTCGTCCACAAACAACACTTCCTTTCTGTGTTCCTCGACATCGAAAAGGTCTTTGATACAACATGGCGCTTTGGAATAACAAAAGACCTGTCCCTCCTAGGTATGCGTGGCAGAATGTTTACTATAATCGAAAGTTACTTGTTAAACCAGGAATCCCGTGTTCGAGTTGGCAGCGTTCTTTCTCAGACGTTTGTCTAAGAAACAGATGTGCTGCAAGGTGTTGTACTTAGTGCACAGATTTTATTATCAAAATGAATTCTTTGCACTTGTCTATTCCTCGAAATATGTTTTATTGGACATATGACACGACGTGCAGCTTGGTTTTTAAGTCTTGTAATCTGGCCACGTGTTAGTGGCATGTTAAGCTTGCTTTGAACAAAGTGTCCAATTCGGCAAAAGAAAACAGGTTCTGACTCAATGCACAGAAAAGCATGTGTGTCTTGTTCTCCAGGAAGGGTGGCATTCATTCCGAACCCAATATTCAACTGCATGGGCAACGTCTTTTCGTTATTATCGAACACAAATTCTTAGGCCTAATCTTGGGAACCAAGCTGACCTTCATACCACACATCAAATGTTTGAAAAACAAGTGCATAAAAGCTAAGAGCGTTCTAAAATTGTTGTCACGCACTACGCGGGGAAGTAAAAAGAAGTGTTTATTGAATCTGTATAAAAGCCTCACATGTACCCACAGAGACAATGAGGCGATAGCTTATCAGTCCGCAACACTTACTACCCTTAAAATGCCTGACCCTGTTCATCATATAGGCATCCGTCTCTCTATGTGCTTCTCGCCCTATCCACATGGAAAGCCTGCACGTGGAATCGAACGAACGGTCGCTCCACCTACAGAGATGTTACATGTCTTTTATATATTATCTGAAAGTGAACACAGAAAAGAAACATCATTCACATTCCACAATTATTGACATGTCAAGCCTTGCTGTGTTTGAGAAACGGCCTTCTATGAGACAGCCCTGCTCACTCCGTGTGAGTTGCCTAGCGAAGAAAACCGGTGTGCCATTCGAACAACGTTTGATGGCTCCTGTAGTATGGCTGCCACCGTGGCAGTGGAAGGCGATGAATTTCGACGTGTCTTTCTTGGAGGTTAGGAAGCACGCGCCAATTGCACATATCAAGACATACGTCCTAGAACTACAACAGAACTACACACGTCGAGTTCTTTACAGATGCTTCCATGTCCGACACTTCTGTCTCGTACGCAGCGGTCGACCCAGTCTTTTCGGAAGCCGGTGTCCTGCACTCTGATACAGGCACTTTCACTGGCAAAGTTTACGCAATACTTGCGGCCGGTAAGCACATAAAAAATAAAAACTGCAGAAAGCAATAGTATATACAGATTTCTGAAGTGTAGCAAAAGCTCTGAAGACTCATAAGAAGCACAAAACCCTGCCTTTGTCTCGCTTTATTTGCTCCTATGCACAGTCTACTCATCCAAGCAGCATGTTGTAGCCTGTTGGGTGTCAGGACACCACAAGATACAAGGCAACGTTCTGGTGGACCAGCTAGCTGAGTGCACCAACAAAACCGCTGCCAGTGTATATATACCAATTCCTGCGCTCGACTTAAATTCTTTTTTAAAACGAAAGCTCAGGGGTTATCGGTATAGTACATGGGACACACACCGGCAATAATTTGCATGTCATAAAGCCGCAACTTGTTCATTGGCTGCCAGTATAAAAATCACGCCAAACAGAAGTAATACTTACGAGGTTTAGAAAAGGACATACATACATTACACACTCATTTCTTTTGTCTGGTGGCGTTCAACCTTTGTGTGATAGATGGGGAGAAGCGCTCACCGCACTTCACATTCTTATCCAGTGTAAAGAATTAGACTCGCTAAGAAGACAACACTTTCCATCACCCTGCCGACAACAGATACTCCTTCATCCTGCAATGTTCGTCGGTAGAGAACCACTTTTCAAGCGTAAATCACTGTTAGCTTTTTTGAGAGACGTTCGTGCTTTTCATATCATATACAAGGACATTCCATAGCACGATGTCTCCAGAGAGGTCTCCACTGTGGTGGCTAGACGCAACAAAGCATTTGCCTCACGGCCCTTGGACGCAAGGGTG
The DNA here is from genome assembly GCA_013436015.1 of Rhipicephalus annulatus. Taxonomy (NCBI): domain Eukaryota; kingdom Metazoa; phylum Arthropoda; class Arachnida; order Ixodida; family Ixodidae; genus Rhipicephalus; species Rhipicephalus annulatus. The sequence goes on along the minus strand of WOVY01014162.1, from coordinate 11,811 downwards.
TGAACGATTGAGACACTAGTGCCTATGCCATACATGTCCTCCATGAATTTTATTATCACAGACTTTCATCATATATTAACACCACACAATTTTCACGGCACGGTCATGCTTTTATTACCCGCCTTAGGGCAAGGAAATTTAACGCCCTTATACAGCCGCGAATCACAACGATTGTCCACATCTCTTGTCCTATGAACTGGTGCTCTTTGGCCATCAATTGGCCCTTGCGCCACAAAGCACCAAAATTCATCATCATCATCATCGGGAATTTCGCTTCACAATAGGTTCGCCGCTCTAAACAAGGTAACCAGCGTTAGCCTTGAAACAATGAGCGATAATGTTACTAGTATTGTCAAAGATTGTGCAATAGAAGTCGGATGTACAGTCGTTAGACAGGACACTGGCAAACTATATTATGAGACGGAAAATCTTCTTAAAAGGCGAGAAAGGATAAAAGCCTGAAATGCACCCCACAAGTGTGAGATAGAGGAGCTTTTAATGTAATGAATAGGCGTCAGTTAGTCGACATCGAAGATTTAACACGGAGAGAATAGAGGAAGCTGCGCAAAGTGAGAGAAGCCTCAATTCTGCGAAGAAAAACTTGTACATTGGTGAAAATTGCATTTCTGCATTAAGAAACAACGATGGCTATGTCATAACCAATATGAATAGGATAGTTGTGGTGGCAGAAGAGTTGCACAGAGAGCTCTACTAAAGCCGAAGCAAACAGGATGATGTCGCAAGAAGCAACAATAAACCACAGGAATATGAAGTCCTTCTAATAATGACAGTCGAAATAATGAAAGCCCGAGAAGCGATGCAAAAAGGTGAAACCGCTGGTGAGGATAAGCTGACAATGAACGGGCCAGAAGATGGCGGAAAAATCATGTTAGAAAAGCTGGCCGTCATATACATGAGGTGTTTCTCGATGGTAAGGGTACCAGAATCTTAGAAGAACGTCAACATCATTTAAATTCATAAGAGAAGAGACATTAAGCACTTGTGAAATCATAAGTCAATCAGGTTACTGTGCGTTTTCTACAAACAATTTAAAAAATAACGGCTAATACATTTAACCCATATATGCATAATGTCCTATATGTAGGACGCTGAAACTTTTCATTGTAGCTCGAACGTTTTTTATGTAAAAAAGCTAGCGCCACCTGACGTGCGTTTATGATGCCCTGTCCTTCTTACGTGAAAGTCTAGGTGGTTGCCAGGCCACAAACTTGCCACGTGCTCGTAGTCGCAAAATTGTTGTTCTGCGTGAAGGAAGCCGAGCGCCATGCCACGAAAGAAAATGTAAATAGTATACATTGAAACTGTTCTTGATTCTGCTGATGTTGCTGAATGTTGATGAGTTATTGGGTGTGCAGTAAACTTTGCATCACTGTGTTAGCGCAAATGTTTTTTGTTTGCGGTCTGTCAAACATTACTGTCCTACATATAGGACACTAGGCAGATCGGGTGTCGTCATCGTGTCAATCTGGAACGTGCGGTGCGTCGTGCCCGTGCGGCTTGTAGTGACGTAATGGCGTGAATAGGTAGGTGTAGTACTTTCATGTCTGTATTTTATTTGCATTCAGGAGATTCCCTGCAGCTCATTTTACTCAACAAAAGACCCGCAAATTCTAAACGAGATTTTGAACAGTGTGGACGCTGGCGAAGATGTGCCTTCGGTTGTGGCCATTTTTCCGCCTGACAATTATGCTGCGGCAGAGACAGATGAAGAAAGCGGCTATTTAGAAGGCACCAGCATGGACCATCTACCGGGAAGCACTTATCGGGCCGAGGCCGTGGACTCATTTTCGGAGCCAAGTGATGACGAGGACGAGGAGGAGCCACCAGCTTAACTGCAGAAACGTCATGTCAAGTGAGATAAACGTGACTTGAACTCGAGCTTCCCAGAAGGCGCTTCATTTGAGCTGAATTCTGCCAAAGAAACACCACTAACTCCAGGAGAGGCGTTTGAAAATTTTTTTGATGATAAGGTGATCAACGTGCTAGTTGAAAACACCAACACCTATACACAACAGAAGAATTGGTTGTTGAACGTACATGCTGGAACGACTAAATGTTTTTCTCGGCATTTTGCTTCTCAGTGGCTATGAACCTGTTCCGAGGCGCCGAATGTTGTGAAAAAACTCACGTGATTCTCACAATGAACGCGTCGAGAACTCCATAAGGCGTGACCTATTTGAAGCCATCTTCACAAATATACATGTTGCTGACAACAACAGCTTAGTGCAAGAGAATAAATTCAGAAAACTGCGACCACTGTTCAAGCTGTTGAATGAGTGGTTTCTGTTGTATGTTCTATTACTTAATTGCTTCAGCATTGATGAAAGCATGTGCGAGTATATCGGAAAGCATGGATGCAAGCAGTCTATAAAAGGGAAACCTATTCGTTTATGCTATAAACTGTGGTGCGTTCGCATCCCCCTCGCCTACTTACTATCCGTTGAGCCCTACCAAGGAAAGTATGGCGTCAACAGTGACAGATAAAAACAAGCTCAGCCTAGGAGGATCTGTTGTCACAGAAATGACCTCCAGAATGAAAGCAAAGTTTCATAACTCTTTCCATGTATTTTTTGACAACTTCTTTTCAAGTCTAAAGCTCATTAGAATGCTATCGACAATAGGTGTCAAAAGCACAGGCACAGTGCGAGATAACCGTATCGTAAACTGCCCCATCCTCACGCAGAAACAAATGAGAAACAAGGCTCGGGGATTCTACGACTACATAATTGATGTCGAATCGGAAATTTTGGTATGCCATTGGAAGGACAGTAGTACGTTTACAGTTGTCTTGAATGCTCATGGGCTTCAGCCAAAACAAGTGATGAAAAGGTACTCAAGAAAAAACAGATCCAAGGTCACGGTGGAGCAGCCTTTTTTCATCTCCAGATACAATGCCAACATGGGAGGGGTTGACCGACTGGATCAAAATATTGCGAAGTACCGCACTGTCATTAGAGGAAAGAAGTGGCACTAATCACACCTGACGTATCTTCTGGATGCATAAGTCAACAACGCATTCAAGTTATACAGAAGGGGAACAGAAAAAGCGGAGCTTCTGACGTTTCGAAGGACAGTAGCAATGTCAGATATGAAGAGCTATGGCTCCAAGCCATTGCTTGCAAGAAGCCGCCAATCTTCACTCGAAGCGCAAAGCCTATTTGACCACACTGACCAAACAGTGATCCCTGAAGAGAAGCAGACAAGGTGCGCTTATTGCCATGAGAAAACCACCACACGTTGTGAAAAATGTGACGCCGGAGTGCACGTGAAATGCTTCAAAATGTACCATTCAATTAAATAGCGCATCTGCCTAGTGTCCTGCATGTAAGACGGCACCAAAACTGTTGTCTGAAAACTTTTTTTGTGCATAAAAGTCTTGTTCTATTTTCTGAGGTTGTAAAACGAATAATTCCGGCAAAATAAATTAGTTTTCTTTATTTCCTTAAATTCATGTATACAAGGGTTAAAGCGTTATTAGAGTTCAATCAACAAAAGGACCAAGCAAAACTTTGTGCAGGCTACTCCACAATAAACAGTATTCATACTTTAAATTATGTAATAGTCAAACGCGTTGAACACAACGAATCTTTAGAATAGCTTTCATAGACTACAAGAAGGCGTTTAACTCAGTCGAGACACCAACACCATTGCATGAGCTATGAAATCAGGGCTTCGACAAATCCTACAGAAAGGCACTGGAAGAAAACAAAAGCGAATGCACAGCCACAATAGTCCTCCACAAAAAAGCTATAAAGATACAATAAAGCAGGATGTAAAGCAGGTAGACAGAATCTCTCAAATGCTATTCTCCGCGTGGTTATAAGCTGTTTTGAAATTGAGAGGATCGAGGGGAGTTAGGGACTAGGGTTAATGGAGAGTATACCAGTAACCTCTGAGTAGCTGATGACATTGCCTTGATGAGTAGCTTATGGGACGAACTACAGTTCATGATTACTAAACAGGACACAGAAAGTTGAAGAATAGGTCTGAAATTATTATGCATAGAACTGAAGCATTGTACAGCCGTCTCGGTCAAAAACAGCATTTCCGGTAGGTGCAGAGATGCTGGAAGTTTGAAAAGGATATGTCTCTTTAAGACAGTAGTAACCGTAGAGCCGAACCATGAGAGTGAAATACCTTAACAATAGGAATGGGGTGGATTACATTCAGTAAGCACTCTCATTGATGGTAATCTGCTCCTAACCCTCAAGATAAAAGTGTGTAAAAGGTGCATCTTGCTGCTACTTTCCTACGAAGCAGACATATGGAGGCCTACAGAGAGCTTCAGCTTAAATTGAGAATGATGATGTGAGCGATGGAAAGGGAAATGATAGCCGTAACCTTAAGAAACAAGAAGAGAGCAGAGTGGGCCATGGAACAAACCGGGATTAATGATATTACAGTTGAAATCAAGAAGAAGAAATGAACATAGCCCGGGCACGTAGGATGTAGGAAGCATAACCGCTGGTTATTAGGGGAATTGAATGGAAGAGAAGGCAAATGAAGGAGGCGGAGGGAAAACGTTTGTTGGTGGTTGAGATTAAAAAGTTGGCAAGCATAACGTGGCAGAAGAAAGCAGAAGACCGGGTTGATTGGCGGATCGTGGGAGACGCCTTTGCCCTGCTGTGGGCGGAGTCAATGTGATGATGCTGATGATGATGACTGCTTACCTTGCATTCATGTACAGTTTATGGCGATCATATGATCTGAGTAAGCGGTGCCACACGTCAGCTGCAGGGTTCCCCAGGCAGGGGAACACTGCAGCTGTGCAAATGTACAGGGTTCACTGTAATTTATAACCTAAGTGAATGTGAATGACGTGGCGATTGTCATGCCAAAGAATGTAAGTATTTCAATACTCGCAGACAACTGTGTTTTGTTTGAAAAAGTATTGTTTACAGCAAATAAGTGTGTACACAGACAGCCCTTAAGACTATTAGTGAGTGGCGTAATAGGTTGAAGATGGTGCTGAATTTTAGGAAAGCTGTTCTGTTACACATGACGAGGAAGAAAAACCCCGTCGCTTTTGCTTGCATCTTTTATGGTAGTCTAGTGTCACAAGTAGATAACTGAACATTAGAGTGGCGTATAATAGGCTATCAAGCATTGGGAATTTTAGGAGGTAGTAATAAAAGTAATTGTAGAGTAAAAGTGAAGACAGAAAAGTGTATTAAAATATAATTTGCCCTCGACAGGGACGGAGCCCGTGACACGCCAATAACACACCCCAATATCTGCCAACCAAGCTACCATGACAGCTATTCTCCCCTTCTCCTCTTATGGGATTATACGTGAATTAAACACGGGAGCGTCACTCATTGCCACCTGTAGCCATGGCGGCGAGTTCGAAACGCTCTTCGAATATACAGACTCTCTCACTGTTTACAAACATAGACCCTTGATGACATCTGGTTTTATTAGCATCATTGAGCAAGATGAGCTTGAGAAAATTGCCCGCTCATTATCTACAATTGCTTCACATATTTGGCGAAGTGTAAATGATCAAATGTTCTTTTGAGCTACATAACAACTACTGAAGATTGCCTGGAACTTGGTACACGCAAATTTCCCCTATATATATATATATATATATATATATATATATATATATATATATAGACAAAGATATCTTCATTTTAAAAGTAGCCATGTCAAACACTGCAAAACAAGTATCCTCTATAGCCAAGCTATCCGTTTTAAAAGAATTTGTTCGGACAACAGGGATTTCACTCGCAACTGTGACCAGCTCCGTAAAGCATTAACCGAACAACAATATCCTTCACAAATAATTGACGACGCTCTCCAACGGGCAAAATGTCTCGATCGGAAAGAGCTCATCAGTAAAGACAAGCGATTAGAGCCACCTTCCCGAACCAACCTCGTTCTAACGCATTCTGCATCTATTCCTAACGTGTCACATATACTCAGAAAGCATTACAACATACTGACACAGAGCGATCGGCTTAAGGACATCTTCACTGAATCACCACGGGTTGTATATCGGAGATCAAGGAACTTGCGCGACATAGTAACTTCTTCCAAGACTAGATTCATTGCTCCCGTTGGTTGTCACCCCTGTAAAAAAACGCGATGTAAAGTTTGTGCGCACATGACCACTGCAACTGTTGCTAAAAGCACGGCATCTAACTTTTCACTTAGGATTGAAGGGGACTTAAACTGCGATAGCAGCAACATCATTTACTTACTTGAATGCTCAATCTGCCACATGCAATACATCGGTCAAACCGAGACATCTTTTCGCATCCGTTTCAACAACCACAAATCACACGTAAACAGTTTGCGACATCTTCCATTGTCTAAGCATTGCCATCTACCAGGTCATTCGTCTGACAAGATTATGGTAACACTATTAGAATCTGGCTTTAAATCGCACCATGATCGCGAAATTCGAGAATCGTTCTTGATTCACAAGTTTAACAGTCTGTTATCCGGCATTAACGAATGCGTAGGAAAAGTGTCATGCCTCTCTACGATGCCCTGACGTCCGAAATTTTGAGAAATATATAAAGAAGCATCCCTGACGTATAATATATTTCCTAAAGGTTATCACATATTTATTATTTTTTTCATGCGTGATCCTCGTCGTCAATGGTGAATGTTAAAAATGCCTTTCACATGCCCCCAATCTTGTCTATTGTATTAGATTTTAATGGTTTGTACTGTAGTCACGGCTGTTTAAAAGAATTTTAGTGACACTCACATGCTGATTGCACGTGTTTTGTACTGACGTGTTCATGCCTGCCCATAAAAGCGGCCACATACTTGTATTTCTGTTAATCCTGACGAAGGCCGTGGCACGGCCGAAACGTAGAGCAAACAATTATAAAGTTTCGTAAGTTTGCTCCTTTATTCTTAACTATACATACATATATATATATATATATATATATATATATATATATATATATATATATATATATATATATATATATATATATATACACATATATATATATATTAGATGAAAATTGCTCAATTTCTTTCTTTTCAAATGTATTTCTCTATGGCACTTAGTATTTCTGTCAGAAGTATCTCCTTGTTGCATTTATATATATATTTTTATATTGGTACTGCAAATTGGTGATGACTGTAATGTGTTATTTAAAAACGTATGCTTCGACATCTGTTATACTTGTTGAATTTGAATTTTGTGTCCCCTCATTCAAAAGCAGAATGAAATTTGTATTTTGTTCTACATCACCTGAGCAAATGTATGGGTGGAGGGACCTTAGTCAGGCAGAGCTAATCTGCCTTTAGTTCCTTCAACCTAAGCAATCATTGTTTTTGTCTGAATAAACAGTGAATGAATGAATTATTATTGATAATTATACTTTTACCTTCTAGGGCCACCAGGAAGTGGTTGAAGTCGCTGAGCACCATCTAGGCTTGAATAAAACGCCTCAGAAATCATAATAAATAATGCTGCTTTCCATCAAAGAAATTAATCACATTATCTGATCAGTTAGTGAGAAAACGCTGGTTTTGAATTATTCACCAAAGCAAATGAGCACTCATTGACCAGAAATTTCATAACGTAAGTTAAGGAGAAAGTCCCATATGAATTTTTAGGAGATGTTTTTAGAGTCCAGCGCTGCTGTCATTTGTGTCGGTTTGATTATTTGGCGCTTTTGAATGTGCAAATTCAAAGCGAATTTTCTATTTTATAAGATCTTCTGCTGTTAAAAGTATGTTTTAATATAAAGTTATCTCTCGGCTTCTGCAGTGTTATGAAATAAAGAAAATAAATTAAGAAAAACACTGCTGCTATTAAAAAAATATATTTACCAACTAAAAACTCCAAGTTTGCGTGAATCCAAAAACTGATTGTTACATTCTTGTTATAGAACACAAGTAGAACGCAACAGGGACGAAAAGAAATACTCTGTCATAAAGGGCTGGATTCGGTCTCGGTTATATTACACATTTTGTAAGTGGGAGGAAAATATACTTTATGTCAAAATGCAGACCCGTCATAATAATAAAATGTGCGGTGCAACAGCCGAACAATCGCTTTGTTAGTTGGTCAATCTTTATAACGATCCAAAAAGACACGACTACTGCAAACTACACAATAATTTTTTTGCACTCTTAAGGGTGTAAACTGGCTTGTCGACAGAGATACACCCCACGGGTGTTTTCAGATACACCATACTGAAAGGGAGTTAGCTGAACACCCTACACGAAGGGTGTGCAGCAAAATGTTAGGGTGTTCTTATACTTCAACACCCTTCTAAGAAGGTGTTAAAAGCGCGTGCGACCTTCGCGTTATTCGAAGGTCGCAGGTTGGGTTCCTGTCCATGGCAAGTTATCTTTTCAACCACTTTTCTTTGTTCACATTTACATTAATTTTCGGTCACATAACTTTCCCTATACTTTCCTTGGCATATTGTTTGTTTGATCGCATAACTATATAAATAAATAAATTAATACCAAAAAGTGGCGGCATTCACAAGGAAAAACACAATAGAAGAGAGGATATATATATATATATATATATCATCATCAGCCTGTCTACGTCCACTGCAGGACAAAGGCCTCTCCCATGTTCCGCCAGTTAACCTGGTCCTGTGCTTGCTGTTGCCAATTTATACCCGCAAACTTCTTAATCCCATCTGCCCACCTAACGTTCTGTCTCCCCCTACCGCGCTTCCCTTCTCTGGGAATCCAGTTGGTGACCCTTAATGACCAGCGGTTATCCTGTCTACGTGCTACATGCCGGGCCCATGTCCATTTTCTCTTCTTTATTGCAGCTATGATATCCTTAACTCCCGTTTGTCCCCTAATCCACTCTGCTCTCTTCTTGTCTCTTAAGGTTACACCTACCATTTTTCTTTCCATTGCTCGCTGCGTCGTCCTCAATTTAAGTTGAACCCTCTTTGTGAGTCTCCAGGTTTCTGCTCCGTAGAGAAGTACCGGCAAGATACAGCTGTTATATACCTTCCTCTTGAGGGACAGTGGCAATCTACTTGTCATAATTTGAGAGTGCCTGCCGAATGTGCTCCACCCCATTCTTATTCTTCTAGTTACTTCAATCTCGTGGTTAGGCTCTGCGGTTATTACCTGCCCTAAGTAGACATAGTCTTTTACAACTTCAAGTGCACTATTATCTATCGGAAAGCGCTGCTCCTTTCCGAGGTTGTTGTACCCTACTTTCGTTTTCTGCAGATTAATTTTAAGACCCACCTTTCTGCTCTCCTTGTCTAACTCCGTAATCATGAGTTGCAATTCGTCCCCTGAGTTACTCAGCAATGCAATGTCATCGGCGAAGCGCAGGTTACTGAGGTACTCTCCATTAACTCTTATCCCTAACTTTTCCCATTCTAGGCTTCTGAAAACGTCCTGTAAGCACGCAGTGAATAGCATTGGGGAGATTGTGTCCCCCTGCCTAACACCCTTCTTTATTGGTATTCTGTTGCTTTTTTTATGAAGCACTATGGTAGCAGTTGATCCCCTGTAGATTTCTTCCAGAATGTTTATATATATTTCATCTACGCCCTGATTCCGCAGTGTCTGCATGACGGCTGATATTTCTACTGAATCAAACGCCTTCTCGTAATCTATGAAGGCTATGTATAGTGATTGGTTATACTCTGAGCATTTCTCTATTACCTGATTGATAGTATGAATGCGGTCAATTGTTGAGTAGCCTGTTCTAAATCCTGCTTGTTCCTTTGGTTGATTGAATTCTAATGTTTTCTTTACTCTGCTAGCAATTACCTTTGGAAATAGCTTGTATACTACAGAGAGCAAGCTGATCGGCCTGTAAATCTTCAAGTCCTTGTCATCTCCTTTCTTATGTATTAAGATGATGTTAGCGTTCTTCCAAGACTCTGGTACTTTTCCCGTCAGGAGACACCTCGTAAATAGAGTGGCTAGTTTTTCTAACACAATCTGTCCTCCATCTTTCAGCAGATCTCATGTTACTTGATCCTCACCAGCAGCTTTGCCTCTGTGCATGCTCTCCAAAGCTTTTCTGACTTCTTCTATTATTACCGGTGGGGGTGTCGTCTGGGATACTGCTAGTTCTTATAGTTTTAAGGTCGTGGTTGTCTCGGCTACTGTACAGATCTCTGTAAAACTCCTCCGCTATTTTAACTATCCTAACCATATTGGTAGTTAATTTGCCTTCTTTGTCCCTTAAAGCATACATCCGCCTTTTGCCTATCCCAAGTTTCCTCTTCACTGCTTTGACGCTTCCTCCGTTTTTCAGAGCGTGCTCAATTCTCTCCATGTTATACCTTCTTACATCGCATACTTTACGTTTATTAATCAGCTTCGAAAGCTCTGCCAGTTCTATTTTGTCTGTTGTACTTGACACTTTCATGATTTGACGCTTCTTAATTAGGTTCTTCGTTTCCTGGGAAGCTTGCCGGTGTCCTGTCTAGCTACCCTGCCTCCACCTTCCACTGCACACTCCGTGATGATACTCGTCAATTATCATTCATTGTATCTACGCCAAGGTTGGTTCCTCGCTAAGAGCAGAGTACCTGTTCTGCAGTGACACTCTAAATTCCTGTACTTTCCCTCTCAGTGCTAGCTCATTGATTGGCTTCTTGCGTATTAGTTTCTGTCATTCCTTCTTCAAGTCTAGGCGGATTCGAGCCCGTACCATTCTATGGTCACAGCATCTTACCCTGCCAACCACTTCCACCTCCTGCACGACTCCTGGGTGTGCAGTCATTATAAAGTCTATTTCGTTCTTATTTACGCCATCTGGGCTCCTCCATGTCCACTTGCGGTTTTCTCGTTTTCGGTAGAAGGTATTCAAAATACGCAGATTATTTCGTTCTGCGAATTCTACTAGTAGCTCTCCTCTGGCGTTTCTAGTGCCGATGCCATAATCTCCTACTGCCTGGTCTCCAGCCTGCTTCTTCCCTACCTTTGCATTAAAGTCGCCCATTACTATAGTATACTGTGTTTTCACCTTACTCATTGCCGATTCCACGTGTTCATAGAAGCTTTCAACTGAAGCGTCATCATGGCTGGATGTAGGCGCGTAAGCCTGTACTACCTTCATTTGTATCTTTTATTCAGTTTAATTACAATGCCTACCACCCTTTCAATAATGCTATAGTAATCCTCTATGTTGCCAGCTATGTTTCTGTGAATTAGGAACCCTACTCCAAGTTCTCTTCTGTCTGCCAAGCCCCGATAGCAAATGACGTGCCCATTCTGTAGCACAGTATAGGCCTCATCTGTCCTCCTAATCTCACTCAGCCCTATTATATCCCATTTAATGCCTTCTTGCTCCTCGAATAATACAGCTAGACTTCCCTCACTAGATAACGTTCTAACGTTAAACGTTGCTAAGTTCAAGTTCCAATGGTGGCCTGTCCGTATCCAGAGATTCCTAGCACCCTCTGCTGCTTTGCAGATCTGACCGCCGCCGTGGTCAGTTGCTCCGCAGCTGGTGGGGACTGAGGGCCGTGAGTTAATTGACGAATGCCTACGGGAGGGGGTGGCCAGATACTGCACCAGGGTGGCCAATCCTTCTCTAGTGAGATCATCGGTGGCGTACCGGCTTTAAGCCGGTACGATCAGACAGTAGTGGGAATGCTCCATGCATGTCTTCCTTATTGTTGTTCAGCAGCGTTGGCGGCCACCCACCACGGAGCCCAACGAGGAGACGCTACAAGGTTACAAATGCTGAAACCTGCAGACGCCCGCCGTACAACGTCACTGTAACCCAATGCGCCTAGACCAAGGTAGGCTATTTGCACAGGGTTAACCCTAGCCGCCAGGAAGTTTGGAAGTAAACGGAAGAGAAGG